>JAUMHI010000037.1:2249805-2290233 GCA_032359435.1 Enteromius unitaeniatus | reverse complement strand
TGAACAATGTTTGAGAGAAATGGTAATATTGTGTATCTGGAATGAATTTTAGATCTTTAAGTCCATCTCATGAAAAAGCAGAAACAAAGGTGTTGCGTTTATATTTTTGTTGAGTGTATATGTGAAAGACATTTTGATACTTTGATACTATACTGTTATATACTTAAATAAAAAGGTCAATTCACAGCAAATTTACATTTTTTGGGTGAACTATCTCTTTAAGCCAAGTCACCTGCATAGGTTCAATCTTAATGTATTCAATCTTAATGCCTTCAGGTTGTGCTTTAAACTGCAAATCACATTTAGATCCAAAGTTGCTCTGCATTATGCTAAACTATTAACATGTGAAAAAAGGTTAATGATCACAGGTGGCTTCCTCTCTGTGGGGCACTCTGCTTCTGTCCAGATATTGATGGAGGCGTCAGAGAATCTCCCCTCCCGCAGGTGCTGGAGCGTTTGGTGGAGGTGGCTGCTGTCTCAGCACTGCTTCAGGTGGATAGTGTTGCAGTCTGCTTCGATATCTGACGCTCCGCAGGGAGGGGAGACTGAAAATGAGCGGAGGGCTACAGAGAGGACAGATGGTGAAGACTTGGGAACTCGGAGCTGATTCAGGAGTTTTATTAGGCACTTTGAGACAATATCGATGCAGTACACTGCAGTGGAGTTCGCATTCATTAATATTCACACATGCATTTATGTTTGTATTGCTGGTTGTAATTCAATATCTTCTTGATTGAATTATGCCATCTGATTACTAATGCTCTCCAAAATGACATATTCATAATTGTGACAAATGGTTCAGCGGTTTATCAGCACATTTTTGAGTGTTTGTTGATAACAGAGTTATGGCTTTGTTATTTTAGTTGAGAAAACTGCCATTTTTATGATCATTTTGGTGGTGTCATTTCTTTTTATAAGTCGACAGCTTGTTTGGGCTTTTTTTGCTTTCATAAAGCATGCTTATTTTTTAAAAACAAAACGAGGAGAATGTTAGTGTAGGGTTTCTTGATTTTATCAACAATAAATATGCATGTCATGATAGTAATTAAGCAACATTCTGATCACATCGTTTGTCTGATAAAACATTTTTGAAATCTCCTTAAATAAAGCTTGTTTGCAATTTAGCAGAATTGACTAATATGAATGACAATGGAACATTGACTACATTGAGTACTACAAAGTAGTTAATAAATAAATAAATGAATAAAAATAATAATTTTTCTGTAGCCTGCGTTTTTATATGCATTTTGGCATGTTGATGTGACAAACCCAGAAAGCACATTTTGTTTACCTCAAAACATGACCTAGAAAACATTTTTAGGCATCATAGGCATTTCTGATGCAAATCTCGTTCCAAAAACTAGGCAGCATAATTACGCTGCCTTGTGGGCCGATCCTAAAGTTACATTACTAACATGTTTAGCAGAGAAGTCAATCTCAGAATGCACTGGGGAAAAAAAAAATCAATCAATCCAATATGGTCCAAAAAAATCCAATAAGGCATTCTTTTTCCATATACAAAAAGTTAGCAACAGAAAGAAGAGAAGTGTAAATTGCAAGGCGGATCTGTATAGTATCTAATATGAATCCAATTTGGTCTGTGTGTTTTATGGCATGATGAAATATGCATGTGCATTCCTAAAACAACACACTGTACCTGCACTGCCACACTATTCCATCTCATGTGGGTGGTAGAAAGATTGTAAGACAATGATGAATGACCTGCCACTCAGAGACTGACACACAGTGAACTCTGGGAAAGGGACAGATTCAAAGGGATCTTTGCTTTCATAAACCTGGTCATCATCCTGTATAACAGTTTAGAAATCAAACCTGCCAGCCACTGTGACAGTGTGCGGAGAACATTAAATCATTTCATGCATGAGGGCATGGGGATTCTCCAAATTGCTCTGGAAGTACAAACTTTCTCTTCAAATATTTACAGAGCTGGGAGAAACGGGGGGAGATATCATGGATGGATTTGCGAGCTAGACAACTGGAGGAAGGCGCTGAAGTATAAGACAATTTCTAAACAAGTCATCTCAGACTCTCTTTGGGGATGCACTCAACTCCCCGTGTCAGCTAGAAATATGAGGAACATCGCCAGCCTCCTGGCCTCAATAAGATGAGAAAGTGGAGTGGAAAAAAGAAAAAAAGAAAAGAAAACTGTTAGATACATCTGCTGCTAGCGTCGTTTTCACAGGCTACATCCTGTGAAACACTAGAGAAAAAGATAAACAATGACAACACAGGAAGAACTAAACTCTACCACTGTTCTTCATGCTAACTTCTTACCAGTGGAGAGCAAAATATTGACTACATTTTCAATTTTCTAAAAATCGGAAGATTTTTCTTCCACTTTTAAAGAATTGAATTGTGGAATTGAAAATGTTCCATTGATGCTGAAGGTTCTGCATGGAACCATCAACGCCAATAAAGAACCCATTTAAAGGGGTAGTTCACCCCAAAACTCTCAAGACATCCTAGTTGCAATTTATTTATTTTTTTATACATATATATATTTATATTTTATACACTTTCTATGAAGCCTGTATTTATCGTACATTATAAGGGTATTCTTAAGGTATTATAATGAATGCATAATGCATTATAAAAAAACCTTATAACATCTCATAAATGATTATAAATGCAATTATAATACATAAATTATAATATTTCCGCATTTGTGATTATAACTTTTAAGAGTATGATTATTTAGGGTAGGGTACTATCAAAATAAACTGAAAAAGTTCAAAGCATCATATTACACTTTCATCTGACATCTGATCTTATGGCTCTTTGAGAAAAATTATTATTACTTATAAGTGGTATTTGTTCACTTTAAGTTAAGTAACATCAATAAAATGGCAAGATATGAGACTTATAATGCACTATAAAATCTTGAGAGATATAATCCATTGTAATTTAAGTGGATGAGTCATGTTCATTGTGTTTTATAAATGATAATACTCTTAAAAGCTAGAACCACAAATAAGTAAATATTATAACACATTAAAAATGTTCTTATGAATATTAATGCGATGGTAAAACATGTCATAAAGTTATACATAATGCATTCATTGTAATGTGTTATAATGTATTCAAAAAACAGGCTTCATAGAAAGGTGTTACCAAAAACATCCAAAAAAGTCATCCATCCATCCATCCATCATAAAAAACTACTCCACATACGCATTTTATTAACCCCCTGGAGCTGTGCGGAGCACTTTTTATAATGCATGCATGCCCTTTTTTGGGCTTCAAAATCTACCCCGTTCACTGCCAATATAAGGCTCAGAAGAGCCAGGGCATGTTTAATATAGGTTACAAAGTCATATGCAGTACACCTGGGATGGCCTGAAGGAGAGTAAATCATGACGTTATTTTCATTTTTTGGTGAACTATTCCATCTTACATGATTTTTTTGTGAAATAAAAAAGTTCTTCATGAAACCATTAATGCCAATAAACAACTATTAGTTTTAAGAGAGTAGGACGATTTGTTACAATGAAAGGGAGACTGCGTTATCTTCAAATGTCTGTGCAATTGAGAATAGAAAATGTCAGCTCTTGGCTATAGAAAAAGCAGCTGGGAAGACAACACAACAGACTAAAGATGGCTTAAAACGGAGGAGGACAGCTTTTGTTTGCTGTGTGGCCTGCCTGTTGTTCTTGCGGGTATTGTGTGCATACACTGGAAGAGCCGTGCGGAGGCGCTTGAGCGTATTAGAGACTGAATTGATGAAGCGTCTTAAGCATTGCATCATAACACATCAAACCCTGACCACACAGATGAATTAGCACTTCCACTAGGCAAGCAAACAACAATTCATCACCATCTGTTGTGCTGGAGTAGAAGCTGGAGAAATAAAACCAAAAAAAAAAAAAAAAAAAAAGGGAAAAGTAGAGCAAGGGAAAATAGCAAATTGTCTGTCAATAAGATGAGGAGGGACATTGTCATTTTGGAAAACTTTCAACAGTGATAAACACACACTGGATGAACGAGACTTTTAAGCAGTTTTAAGCAGACGAGCAGCAAGTCAAGTGGGTTTGTAAAATACTGACAAAACCTCAAAGTTATAAAGGAAAATCATGTTAATACATTTTCATTGTGACATTAAATTGATATACCGAAACTCTTTATTGACATTTAATGATATTTGCTGAAATTATGCAAAAAAACGAGTAAAAAAAAATGCCATTGTTTTGTTAATTTCCCTCAATACAATTTCTACTGAGAACCTCCTAAACTGTAGTAAGAAAACCCACTAGCAAATATCACTATAAAAAGAAAAGAAATGGGACATAACACAATGAATTGAATGTAATGTTTTATAAAAGATTAAAACAGCGTTACCTTTAAAACATACTCCAAAAATACTTAATCCTTAGATTCTCTATTATATTAACTATTTTTCGTATGTGTCTAAATTCAGGTCTTTAATGCAGAATCGCTGGAAAGAGGAGCAGCAATTATCTGGCAGGTATTGTTAATAGTTCTCTGTCTGAAATGCCACATCACCACAAACACGACACACCAAAGGCCAAGCGTGGCTGTTTTCTGTGGCTTATGCAAGGTGTTATTAACCCAATCATGCGTTTGTGGGTAATCACAATAAAAAGCGCACAACTAAAATAAGAAAAAGAGGTTACAGTGGATCCATCTGAGCTCAATGATGTCTTCAAAACTGGCCGGTAAAGAGGCAAATTAAAACAACTAGATGCCCTTTTATTTGTTGTTGCATTAAAACACTGTGAATCTATCATAAGTGCCTGTAAAGGACAAGCAAAATGCCACATGCAATGAAGACTCGTTGTGCTTCTACATACAGACCGATGCTAAAAATGAATCATACTGTATATCCATCTATGCGCACATTTCAGACTTAAGAGGTTTCAATTGGTCCCATACTATTATATAATGCATTTCCAAGTGAAACTCTTTTCTTAACTTCACGGTTGAATTCAATTAGAAAGATGGAGACTATTGAGAGAAAAAAAGACCTGCTAAGACAACATGCATCATTTTAGCAGCTGGTAGATCGATGAGCTAATTGAGTTGCTAGCGCTCCATCACTCTTCCTCTGTTCATCTACTCATGCGTGATCTCATTTTGCCCGGCTTCAGCAGAAACAAATTTAACTTCGGTGGATCAGACAATCAAAGGGTTTTCTCCCATCCCACAAAAAGTCATTCCCAGCACTCCATCTTAATGTCAAACCATTCCTTAATAAGGTAGAGGATTGCCCTGCTCTATATTTTCCAGATAACAAAACCCCCTTTTTTCATGGCCTCTTGTCAATTATAAGACCTATTCCCGGTTGGAGTCTTTTTCCGAGCTTTCTGTTTCCTTTCAATCAAGACCTTGATGTTCAAAGGATAATTTACCTCAGCAGAGCGACTCAGCGCCTGTCTGTTTTGTGCCCTCAGACGAAAGCAGAAACAGGGATATTGAGTGAATGTGATTTGTGCGTTTGTTTGTGTTTACAGCCTTCAGAAATGAGCTTCTACATAAGGAAAATATGTATTACATGTTTTTAAAAATGAAACCAAACAAATTGAAGACAGCGGACAAGAAAATAAAGCTAAGTATTAAGTTAACACATGTTTAAGCAATGACCTTCTACACTTAAAAACAACATTTTTACTGCACTCCACACTAGAAAATAAATAATCAATATGAATATGCACAGTGCAAGCCTGTCAATTTGAGTCAAGTGCCCTTTCTCGGTCTATTAGTGAAAAACATCTCAATTTACCTCCTTTTCGGTTGACTAGCATACTGCTTGCACTAAATCTTAGGTTTATGTGAAGACTTAAATTTAGGTCATGCTTTCAGCAGAATTTGAGTGGTTGCACAACACGTTTGATCTTTTAAGTATTTTCTGTATGTGTTGTGATGGATTATACAATCTTTTGCAACCCTTACCCCATCTTAACCCATAATATTACTATAGACTAGTGATGTGCATCTCTGTAACGGAGGCTGATGTGATATGGATGTCGATGCACAGCCAACAATATGATGCATTAAAAATACATACTGCATGAAGCATCTACTGATGTGATGTGATACGATTCCCCCCTATTATGAAGAAGATTTAGATTCGATTCAACATGATGCAAAAGGGTGCAATGGAAAAACATGATATTACGCAATTCAGAAAGGTGCTGATAGTTTGCTTTTATTGCTTTGGTTCAGACAGACAGCAAATCAGAAATTATCCTAAGCGCAAACGCATTTACTAATAAATTGGGATTTTTACCTATGCAAATATTTCTGAAACAATGCACTGTGTTCACAGTGTTGCCAAGTCTGAGGTTTTCCTGTGGAATTGGTCAGCACTAACATTGCGGCAACTCTGCAATTGTTCAAAAATCCTGAAGAATTCCCACTGGCAAGTACAAGTCCCAATTTATTTCTGTATAAAATAAAGTTTAAAAAGGCCAGAGTGAAAGTGTTGGGAAAAAAAGACATTTTGCATGCTTGATCTTATCCATTGCGAAACACTGTGGCTGTAGTTGTATATAACTGCACTATCCATGCAATTCCAACTTGACATTGAGTGATAACCTCTAGAGACACCTGGACCAACACTTAGAACTTTTATCTACTCTTTAAAACAGGCCTTCCCTTTCTTGCGCTGATGGAAAGACATGCTAAGAATAGAGCTCCTTTTAGTGCAAGACTGACATAGAGGCATTAAGTCTTGCTGCAGTGTGTTGGCCATCCAGGGATTTAACATGCCACTCAATGTGTTCACCACTACAGGCACTTAGCAGGACGCCCAACAGGGGGCATTACTGATGGACACTTTTGCCTATATCTCAGGCAGCCTGTCTAACGCATGCGCTGCATCAAACATGTCCAAATAGCCTATGAAACACAACCCTCTCTCCTGCAATGTACACTAAAACAGAGGTTTGCAACCCAAAAATTGGTTGCAGGTTCTAAATCAAATCCATTGCACAGACCAAACACGCAAACGTTGGCATGTTTTGTAAAAAAAATAAAAAAACAAGAAGAAAACTACAAGAAGAGGATACAGCCCAAACTGTACAAATGTATATTTGCAAGCTGGAAAAAATTATAATTTTAGACTGCAGAGAGCAATTCAGGAAACACTATTTATGTTTTAACTTATGTACAACAATTTTGGTACTGAATTGGGTCTCAGTTTGTCCAATGTAAAAATCAAGGTCCTGAAGCAAAACCAGTTAGAGTGCTACTAGAGTATTGAAGTAAACAGAATTCCCGGTTCAAATGCATGAAAATCCATTGATTTGTTTAATGGGATTCCCATATTTCTCCATGATGTTTGTACCGGAGGTGAGGTACTTAAGGATAGTGATGTCTGGGGTTTACTGTAGGGCTTGTTAATATTTAAGAGGTCTGTGCTTTCTGTGATACATAAGTAACATTCATTATATTGCTCTCATTTCTCTTCTTCTTTTTTTTTTTAGAGAGGCAATATTTACAGCACCTCGAGGGTCCTATGAATGCGTGACAGATCCCTTCAAGGCAAAGAATTTATATGGCTTCTTTTCTGTGTATCTTAGAGGCTCAGTGTTGATTATCATCTGTCAGAAAAGTCACTGCTGCCTGAAGAGATCCTTCAGAAAGAGGGACCCTGACTCAAAGAAATTCTTCCAAATCAAAAACCGGCTTCGGAAAGTACTGATGACAAAAATCAGCCTTCATTTTTACTGTCGCGGTGCAGACACCAGTTCCTGGGTGGCTTTCTATTGATCCTTTGAATCACCACACAAAAGCTCCTGATTAAAACTGGATGAGAGGAGCCGAAGAGTCTCGCATCAAAACCTGGTCAAACATCCAGTGGGTGGAATAAAAATTGATCTGCCCGTCACTCTTGCACTGACACTGTGACCGTGGCCAAGTGCAGATCAATGATTTAAATGTGCTAAGGTGCAGATAATCGCATGTGCCGTGTGGGGAAGGACTCGTCATGATTGGGTTGAACGGTTCTGTAGCGCCAACCCCCAATTTACTACAGGGATTGATCAAACAGGATTTAGGAGATGAAGGTGATGCATTTCATTGCAAATGACAAACACACCACAACTTATGAGCACAGTGGGATGGTGAGACGTGTGAGAGCAGGGCTAAAAATTAATGTTTGTCATGTCTGCCACTGGAAAAAGAATCAAGCTGCCAGCAAAAAATACTAAATTTTTATATCAAAAAAGGCCAGGCCGTGGTGTCAAGACACATGATTTTGCTCCTCATAGACTTGCAATTCTACAAAAAGCTATTGTTTTTAAATCCAAATAAAAAAATTATCAAATTCTAGCTACGCTACTTTTACACTTTTGTCTCTTCTCACACAATAATATAAGTCTGTTTATTTATTTATTAGGTAAGTAGCCATGTATTAAGCGGAATAGCGCAGCCAGGTTGTCTTTATTGCAAAATAAATCACTTTAAAGCAGTACAAGTCCACAGGGTTTGTCTGACTGCACAGTAACAGGCTAATATATTATCAGTGTGAAGAAAGCCTTATAATCTTTTGAAAGTGTTGCTGAATTGAAAAAAAACATTTTTTTTGGAGTTAACACCTGTACCTCATTACTAAGTAAATAAATATTTATGCTAATTTGGATGGCATGGACTGCTATTGCATATATGTTTCAACAGATGGCGCTGTGGTACCTATATTCACCACACGTGGCTCATCTATGGAGAACACAAGAAGAAGAGGAGGTGGCTGATCTTATCACTAATAAACTGCAGCAGATTGGTGACAGGACATGAGCAAGACCCTGGAGAGATGGTCTCATCAGCGTGTTGTATCAGTGCCACACTTCCTCCGTCACAGTTAAATCCCGCTCTCTCACCAGCTGCTGTCAACGTTTTCTTTGCTCTTACACTCACAGTGTGGAGATCTGGATTTTCGCTGGTCGTCCTGTCCTTGTTCTGCGGGGGGTGATTCCCTCGGTTCCCTCGGTTTTCACATCAGCGGCATCCAGGAGAGAACGTCTGGAGAAAATGAATACTCTGAAATATTGCCATGGAAGTCGTGCCTGCTTCCCAGCGCACTTGAGCAAACAATCTCTGCTGAACACCAAATTTCATTACGCTTCCAAGGGTTGCTAGCACTTGAGGCCTGCAGAGAAAGTTAGAAATGAAGTCAAATTTAGCTCTGCCTGAGGCGGCAGACTGCAGCTAAGCCTTATCGAACAGAAGCGAACTTAAACCTTAAAGTGGCCATATTTTACACTTTTGTAGCATTTTAATATTTCCCCCCGCTGGAGTCCACTTATAACGGTAAAGTTTCTTGCACCAAAAAGTTGTAAATTCTTTTTTCATGACTATTTTCCACCTGGTTCTTCACCTTAACTCCACTCCAATTACACAGGCCATTTTTGCTGTTGTTAATGACTTCTGTTATGCTTACAAATAAGCACACCGTTTCATATACATGTAAATCTTAGTGGTTATATGAGCTCAGGATTGTGCTGATATACAGCAAGGTATAAACAAGCTTACTTCCCGTAAATGGTAGTGAGTTTAAGATTGTGAGCGTTTAATTGAACGACATGCAATTAAGAGCAAGATGGGTTTTTTTTTAAAGTGGCCCATAAAAGTGCCTTTCATGCAGTGTGTAATGTAGCTGTATGCAAATTTAAATAGGCCGCAAAGTTAAAAAGCATGTCATAAATAAAGTTGTCTCTCAAAAGGTGTTGAGTCTGAATCACTTTAACAAGTCCAGAACCCCATTTCTGTCAAGTTCACACCTCACTTGTTACCACATTTGAATAATGCCACTTACGATCTACATTACATTACAAGATTGATATTTGCTGCTTTAATGTTCTGTCGAGTGTGCAAATGATGTTGTTTTGCATGGTATTGTGTTCAGTAGCTCTTTGGGTTACTCGTATAGTTCTCCTAATTAGCTGTGGGACTGCTATTGTCTAGAAAGGAGTTGATCAATATAGACTGTCTGTCGTCCTCATTACTTGGAGTCAGATGGAGCAATACAATATTTTACAGTCGGCAGTGATTTATCAGTACTCCATATCTATGTTCAGCTAATGTTTGGGTCTTTACAACGATTAGAGCATCCTCACGCAAAGGAGGTGTTTGGAAGGATGAATCTTCAAATGAACCATGACAAAAAAAAACCTAAATACCCTAAACAACCCTAAATACACATAATAAAAAAAATGAATGTGCTTTTCGACATGGCATGCAATTGAACCCGCTTTTGGGGACTCCCAAAAACAAATGATGAACCTTTCAAACAGCATAATGGGGCACTTCAGGATGAATTCCCAATATTTGTTTAGTTTCTTTATAGTGCACTCCAAGAAAGACATGCAGACACAGACTGAATGACTAAACACTTATTTTCCTGGTGCACTACATCATCAGCACAACAACACTCGAGCACCTGCTGCCTCTTTTGTGAATGTGCCTGTTGATGTGATGGTAAAACGTGGCATTACATAATGCATGGAGCTGCACTAGAGCATGAAGGGGTCCCATGGAGATCACAGCAAGGTTTGCATAAAGGGCAAGAGTGGAGGGGGGCTGTCAACTTTGTGACCTGTGATTTTTGATTTATTAAAAAAGGAGGAAGAAAACCAGACTGGTCCAGCTCATACTATTAAAGTATGTGAATGTCAGTTGATACAGGCAAACATGATGTACTGTATTATACTTTCATTTTATCATGCTTATGATTTATGAAATGAGTGCACAAACACCACCCCAATGTCATAAAACCAGTGAGAAGTGTCTTTGCACCCAAGTGGCGTCAATTAGAGAATCATCAAAGCTACTGCTTATTAATCTTAATAAACTGTAATTGTGAATGTTGACATTACAGTTCAGTTTGTGCATATTTTGATTACTGTTAAAAAAGAATAGCTACAAAGCTTGCCAGACGTTTGACTAACACACTAAATACTGAAGCTAAAGGCTTCAGCAACCAATATTCTACATTAATATCTGCAGCGCTACAAAAATATAAAACAAGCAACAGGAAGCAATGTGTAACTGGGACCTTATATCTGGAACTAACTGAAATAAACTATTCTTCCACGAAGTACTGTAATATTTTAGCTTAGCCGTAAGCTGTTTATGTTTTGTGGGAGAGCAGGAACTCAACTTTTATTTTTCGTCGTGTACCAAAGATCAAGTCTTTGGTATATCGATCGTGACTCCATACAAAGAAAACAAACTTCAAAGGCTTGCTGCGTAGCAGAGAAAAGTATATACTACATTTGAAGGTACTAAAGTTAGCATTATTTGTTATATGTAATTTATTAATTATTTAAAAGAGAAACTCTAGAGCACATCATATCTTGTTGTGGGTCTAAATATGATTTTTCACTTCGCCTGTACAATGCAAACCCACTCTACTCCACCGCATGACTGTCACAGGCTATCCACAAAGCACTGAGGTTGTGGAGCTGCTATTAGTTTGCCTAAACACACAGATGTGCACACACGGCCAGGGCAGCTGTGCAGAGAGCTGGGTCCAGCATTTTAAAGGTCAGAGGTCAGTAACTTGCAGCTTTGATAAACGGACACTACGGCATGCAGATGAGTCACAGAGGTAGAGTGCTGCTGACATCACCTCCTCTGGCTCAAGGGTGGAAGCCCCACAAACATCCAGACAAAGAGCTCATTATATTTGAGTGCTGCTGTCTGCGTGTGTGTGTGTGTGCTACTAACAAACTTCAAACAGATTAGTGCACAGTGTGTGAAAGAGCAGTAAATAAAAGAGTATTAGGTCTCATTATGCTGAAATGTCTCTCCTAAAGCATCATCATGTTCTTGTACCTTCGAGTGAGGTGAGAGGGTGTACAGAGCACATGCAGTACACAAGGTCGACTTGTGAACTTCAACTTTGTCTCTCCTTGTACGCTCTTAAAAGAAGGTTCCAAAGGTGCAGTTTTGACAGAGAACTATTTTGGTTTTTAGTTTTAGTGTGAAGAACATTTAAAAAATCTAAAGAACATTTTTACATCAAAAAGAACCTTTTGTTGAATTTAAAGGTTCCATGAATGTTAAACATTCTTTATGTAAACACAATGTCTTTTGGCAACACTTTATTACGAATTATACAGGGCTATTTAAGGGCATAGTGCATTATAATTATTGGTAACACTTTACAATAAGGCTCATTAGTTAACAACATTAGTTAACATAAACTAAGAATAAACAAAGCCTTTTTAATTTTAGTTAATGATCATTTCAGCATTTACTAATGCATTATTTAACGTGCTGTGAGCTAACATGAATAAACAATGAACAAAGATGAATAAATAGTGCAATAAATGCTTTGTTCATGTTAATTAATACATTAAGTAATGCTAACATATGACACCTACAAATTTTTCGAATCATTTATAATTGCATTCTAATACATTATATCTTGTCGTAAATAATTATAACCAAATTTAAAAATGCATCGTGTGACAATGAGATTGTACAATGCAAAACTACTTCATTTTTAAAAGTGTATGGAAAACAAACCTTATTTAAGCACTGGTTGTCCCAAACGTTTTTTTCATTTCTCTGGAAAAATAAAAATGGACACAAATAAAACTACTAGAGTGTGGAGCTATAAAACAAATACAGATTTATTGAGACTTGACTGCAAACTGTGGTTTCTTGGCAAATCTGAGCACAATTTAAATCATTGTTGAGATATCTAAAGGAAACCTAGAGATTTAAAATCATTCAGAACCATGTTTTGCCGATCTTTGAGAATCGACATTTCTGAATGAATCTGGATGTTCATTAAAAAAAAATAACACACCATTTTCGATTAAATATTGCAAAAGCAAGCATTTAGACAGTAAACTGGGACCATTTCGATTTCACATTAATCTTCAAGCCATTCAAGCTCATTGCTGTCTAGACTAAACAGCGTAGATCCTATTTGTGGTGTTTCTTTTCTACTGAACTTCAGAACAGCAGCTCTATTCAGAGTGTTGCTTACAAGCCTTATGTAAACCTCTGTGTCCAACAATGTAGAAAACCCTCAAGCCAACGCTATAATGAGGGAACAGAAGGAACTGAAAGAATAAAAGACGGGGTGATGATGGTAATAAAAGTCCCTTGTGGCCCTGTTGGTGACGGAAAAGTTCTCTTGTCAACCATTAGTGCTGCTTTTTGCCTCATAAAGAGCAGCGGTGCCCCTACCCAGCATGCACCTGGCGGGCAGGGAGCAGGTAAGTGCAGCTGACAGATCTGTTAAATTGAAAGCAGAAACAGCGGTCAGACAGCATGAGTGCTTTCCCCTGTAAACCTGGAGTGATGGCAAGCGGAAAAGTACTCCATACAGTCTCCAAACTACCTGCTCAACCAGATCGAATCCAAGTGAAACGTCCTCCTTTCAAAAGCAGCAAATGCACCTCTAGATGGACAGATTCTTCGAGGAAAGAGACAAGACTCAGACCATCGTGACTCTGAAGAAAATTGGTCTATTTTAAGATGTTTTTGAAGCTCTTCCTGAATACGGTCCTTTTCAATTGTTTAAAAGCTCTTTGAATCGGTGACCTAACAAGAGAGTATACTTAAGAAACATGTCTTGGCCTGTTCTTATAGAGCAAAACATGATTTCACTAATGCATTCAGTAAATATAAGGCGTGTAATACACACAAATCATTTATTTATTTAATAAAAAATGCAGGTCATGTTTAATTCAAACCAACCTATAATGGCAACTTTTTAATTTTGTGCTGTCCAATAAAACATTTTGCTGAAGACTCCTTTTACGCTTGTATTTGTTTCTTTGGATAGGCTGTTAAGTGAAAATAACCGGAATGATGGCGCTGGAATCAAGCCGCGCAGTGGAGAGTGACGGAGAACAGCGGAAAGTGCCGAAGAGAGGCGGAAAGTGCCGAATGTATCCGGAAGAAAGCGAAACTCACATGGCAGGTGCAGGCATGCAGATTGAGAGTGCAGAGAAGTCGGAGCTGCCATCGGTTTAGTGAGATTTAACTAGCACTGTCTAGATGAGGACGACGTGTGGAAAAGGTTAAAAGGCTGCAGTGAGTAATGAATGCGAGGGGAAACGAGTCAGCTGTCGGTCATCTCAGGGACACTGATGGTATGATAACATCGTGTTTTGTTTCTTTTTTATTACATGAAGGACTGATTTTCACACAAATCTGTGTTATTTCGTTACAAAAGTGCAGATTACGAGAGAGAACAACTTGTGGTATGCTATAATTATTATTTAAGTGCATGGCAAACTACTTTTGTGTGTCTTTTTGCATAGTTGATGTGCAAATTCACAGATAACTCGACATAGGCTACAATATATTTAATGTTACATTGATTGTAATGACACGTAAATCATATTTAAGCAAATAAATGCATCTAAATGCATTTTTATTTTTAGCTAAATTCTCAGTAATACTCTTCCACTTTACTGTAATAACATAAAAATTACGGTAATACAATTTTTCTGTTAAATCAGCATGAATGAAAGTATAAATTATTCTTTTTTAAAATAATTTTTCTAATTAATTACATTGCTGACAGTAAGGATATGGAAATAAGACAGAAGTTTTCACTGCCTACTGCCTCTTTTTGCTTCCTATTGATTTCCAGGTGAAATAAAGTGCATGTATGTTGCTGACAGGTTTTGTGAGAGTGACTCTAATCCAAAACTCAATCACGTAACAAACTTGTGTTCTCCTTTGCTCATGTGAAGCCATGTGTTTTTCGACAGAGTGCCATCTGTCATTATTCAGGAGAAGCAGGAGCTGCCTGACTGTCATCCTTCATCCACAGGTAAATAGCAGCAAGGAGTGGTAGAAACAGAGCGTTTCAGACCCCAACTTAGAGCCATGGAAACAGGACGATGTCAGTTGCATTATGCATATCACAAGTTAATAGGCCTGTCACACTCCATACCTGCCAGTTACCCTTAGTGAGCAACATAGTCACACGTGCTCTTCCTGTGCATATCCATTGACAAGGTGTCTCAACGCTGTGTCGTTTGTCACATTTCTGCGCTGATCGCTGAGCTTTTGATTCTTTCTGTCTAATGCGGGGCGATGTCTGGAGAGTTTGGGGTCATTATGCATTAAATTTTCATGATCATATACGTCCTAAACCAAAGTAAAATCATTTATAATTCACCCAGTGAGTTCAATATTTTATTTAACGCATTGAGCTGATGCTGCACAAATATCTAACATGAAAAACTGTGAAATTTCAGAAGAAAAACGTCTCATTTTCTCTAACTAAAGTATTTAGACCAAACATTTTATCACAATGCATTTATTTTGGAGATCTTAATAGCATGCATATTGGCCCTTTATTAGTGTTATAAAGCAAATATTAACACCTTTTATAATCTAATAATCTTTTAGAAGCCTTAATCCATCCCGTTACTAAAATATATATTTCTTACTGGCTATTAATACACAGAAAAATAGAATAATAAAAAGACAGTTCGCAGCATTTTAATGTGACCTTTTATATGGCATATATGTTTAGACTCAAACATTTTAGATCATTTGTTTCTATGTGACAAAATACCACAGAATATATGATATTGTCAATATGGTAGTCTGCTAGACTTTTTACATTTTGTAATAATTATCATTTTAAATTGGCTGTGTTCAAAAAGTTACAGGAGAATAGGAAGGACCCCTGGAGTAAGGAGATAGTGCAGTTAGCACTGATCCAAATAGTCTCTCTGAATTGCTGTTTTATATGATAGGAAATTTCTGGACTGTAGTTAATGGATTCCAGCCATATGCTGTTGTGATTCAATAACACTAAAGTTCCATATGCTCGCCCACTTTAACAGCGTTGGTCATAAAACAACATTTTTTTTCCAAGTGCGTGGCTACTCAGTGCTATATTAAATTGCTGAAATGAGTCAGACTAGAACGGACAGGTCGCTTTAGCAGAATATCAAACCTATTTTTTCCTCTCATGTATACATTTGGTAAATGATAAAAGCCACATGTGGAAAACAAGGAGATAAACAAGAGAAGAGAAGTACAAAGAAAAGTTTGAAAAGGGGAGTTTTATTTATAAGACTGTATATTAACATCTTCATTAGTGAGCAAGTCCGATCAATAAATTACTCATGTAAAAATTGTTTCCTATAATGGCATAAAGACATATCTCTATATTCCAGGCTTTCACTTTAGGCACATATTCTCATGTCGGTAGAAAATGAGGAAGTAAGAGAAAAGCAAATAGAAAGTGCTGGGAAAGAAAAAAAAAACAGGGATCGTTGAAAGCTTTTTTCTCTACCTGTGCTCAAGGCTTAGCTGTCTGTTATGTCATATCCTGCCATTACTTCCTGTCAGAGAAGACGGGGACAGCATCGCTGCAGGTAAGCTGGGGAAATTGCGCTGTCTGTCTGTCCCCTGCCAAAAAACCTTTTAGACCCACATCAAAATAAACAGTTGCCTTTAGGGTTCAAATGACAAAAACAGCCAGTCAAAATTGAGTCAAATAAGTCATTGTTATTACTGTTTATGCTCCCACCAGTCAACAGGTTTCAATTCATGATATTTCTCCCTTCTTTTGACAATATATGGCACATTTTCACTAAATATTTTTCCACCTGTCAGAACAGATGAATGACTATTTATAGTGATGCACAAAAATGCATTATAAATGCAGGCATAGTTTAAATACAGCGTATACTATATAACAAAAGGTAAAGATGTGCTTTCTGTTCATAAATTGAACAAAAAAAGTGAACAATTGTATTGCTGTAACTGCATCTTTAAAAAAAAGAAAGAAAAGAAAAGGAACAGCCACTAAGCCAAAAATGTGTTTCTCACAAATGAGCTAGATGAACCCAATTTAGCTTTACAATAAAAAGAAAAGAAATATCCAGTAGAAATAATACAGCTGAAATCACAAATCTTAAACAGAGCCAAAATCTTGCCAATAAGCATGAACAGTGTGAGGAAATAAAGCATTATAATAAAACTAAGACAGCGGTGGCCATTATCTGCTGCTGATTTAGGCCTAACTGCAGTGCACCAAAATGTTGTAGATAACCATATTAGCTCAAGCCGCGGCAGATTCCCCTGCAAGAGGGTTTTCTAAACGCCTACAGATTACCATCGCAGGGAAAGTCTCTATACGACATGACTCTTTGTTTCATTACAAAACCAGGCAATTCATCAGCTACTAGGTGTGGAACGTTAGGTTTCAGAAACCAAAATTCTGCTAAGATGATTTATTTTATTTACTCGGTTTGCGCAGAGCCGCCCTATGTCTTATCTTCAAGATGACGCGTATAATAGCATTTTCCGGGGTGGAAAAAGGCAGTAGCGTGTTGTAAAAGGAGAACGGCTTGCAGCACATCACCCGGTTTATCTGACAGGGCTGACATGTTTGCTTGTGTCATCACAGACAACCACATCCATTGCAGCAGCCTGAGAGACACTCTCACGTCACTGAGCCACTGGCTTTCATTACCGGCCGCCACAGCACAGCTCAACATTACTCTCCCTCAAGGCAAAGGGCGGCTCTGTCTATCAAGGTTTAGGTAATGGGAGTCTCTGTCATGAGTTTCCTGGTTTATCTGGGGTTCAGATAAGCACCTGTGAGTGTTTTGAAAAGTAAAGAACTCAACATAACTGCCAGGGCACTAAGAATAGAAACGTTAGCATGCACGATTCAAACTGTTGCCCGGCGGTGTAAATGTCTCATGCAAAAAGCAATTACCTGTTCTTTGTCAAATAAACTAGGGTTTTGCTCTTACATGCTGACAAGCCAGTAATTTAACTTCTTTAAAAAAATAAAAATAAAAACAACAAAAGAAATACAGGTAGTCTTAATCATTTGTGGCAAGCGGTGCCCTGGATGGCTGAGGAAAAAGACATTTATATTCTGAGGTGCTGTCAAACTATACGTCTAAGCTGTGCCTTTGGCGATGCATTTGCAGTCTGGAAGTTTAAATTCGGTTGGTCAGTGACTCTGCCAATATGTTAGAATTGGTAACGACAAAAACTAAGTATGCCATTGTCATTCACACTTAAACCCAGAGTAGGACTGGTTATAGAGAGAAGTCCAACTTGGCCATCCAACTTTAGATACAAATTTAACATACAAAGATAAGGTGTGCAGTTATTATAAAGTTTGAATGCTTTATCGTATCCAGCTGTGGAAAGATAATTTTAAGTTATACCAGAAAATGAACAACTCTTTTTAAAGAGGAAAAAAGTTGTGGCTTTTACAGGCTGACCCATTTTACCCTAAAGGCAGAGCCACAAGCAAATGCACCTCTGTTACCTAGATTCAACCAGGGGCATAGATATTGAGATGAGAGAAGAAAAAAAAGCCATAGTACAAAAAGAAAACGATGGCAATATTACAATGTATAACATTTAAACAACATTGTCCAGTGACAACATCAAGCAAAGTTTCAGCAGGAGTCCCCCCTGAGACCTTTAACCTTTAACAGAAAATGAATGGTGGACAGTCACATGAGAGAAGACAAAGCCTCCATAACATTATGATTGTACATGGCTGGTTCTTTTTTTCAGTGATAAATCCTGCTTCTTGTGTGCGCGTTTGGCATTCTTGAACCAGTCTGAACGAACAATGTAATGGCGTTAAAAGGGTAGTAATGGACTAATTGTAGACTAATTGACAAATCAATTGTTACATGCATAGAGTTATTAATTATTATAAATGTAAAATGCTTTAAAACACTAACTTGATGAGATGCATACATGGCTTTAATAAACAGAACACTGATTACATTATTAATGTAATTAGTAAGTAGTGTTTACATAACCAAGAAAATGTGACATTAGAATTTACTTTGAGGTCTTTGCCGCCTTGTGTCTGAACACCACCACACACCACGGATTTAAATGCAAGATTAAAAGTAAGATTAGACTATTGTTCAATCAAATTGTGCAGCCATTACAATGTAAAATTGCTGTTACCATTTACAAATACATAAAAAGGCAGAAGATTACCTGTATTTGGTCAGCATACAGTAGGTCTTTTTTTGGTTCTAGTCCATCCAAAAATAAACTGATGTTTTTGAAAGACAACTTCACTGGTGTAGATGGTGTTACCAATAATATGTTCAGTGTGCATTATGAACTGCTAAAAAACTTTATGGAAGAAAGTTGGATAAGAAGTGCCAAGGGTCAGATATTATGACTTCTACCCAAGTATAAGGGTGAGGGTGACTCTTGACAGATGGAATGCAAGATGCAAGCCTCATAAAGCCATCATCACTTAGCATTGAAAGCCCACTGAGAAGCAGTCGTCCAGCACTAAAGTGTCTAGAAGTCACAGCAGACGTTTGTCATTACCCTCTGCTTAGCCTCCGGCTGAATATCCTATTAAAGACGACGCTGTGCATGAGTTTAGAAAGGCCTTTCTTTTACTACCAGAATGATAGCAGTCTGGGGTAATTACCAAACTCCAAGGTTACGGCAATTTACTTCTCAAAGGACTTCTGAAAGATATTGCAATCAGCACACCTTCAAAACTCTCAAGGCCTTTCTAGGGAAGTCTAATCAGAGCGTTGACAGCCTTATGTCAGCCATTATCACTCCATCTAGGTCAAACCTTTTCCGGCCATATATAGGTTCAGTAAAAGTTTTATAAACAGAATGCTATCGTTTACCACAGAAAAAGTTTTGAGTAACGCACTTTCAATAGAAATGGTGCATGATATTCCAGTTTAAAAACCGAAGACCATATTTTATTTGAATGTGTTTATTGCATTATTTATACTGTGAGTAAAACTGTGGACTTTTTACTGAACCTGGAACATTCTCATATAGTAAATGCAAATATTAATTGAGAAAAAAGTTGATTTTAGGAAAAGTGCAAGTCTTATATAGTTTTTTTCCCTCACATGTCCACCGAAATGCACAGTCAGAACTACAAGCTTCTAAGGATTTGGGACACATGGACTTGTAGATTGGCTATCATGTTTGCGGTTGAGTAAATTGTAACTGACTGTGAATGAGCTCTATGTTCCGTGGGCTTAATTGCAGAGGAGGCTTTGATGAGAGATTTGTTTTAACATGGTGTGTGACAAACATGGGAAAATAGCCCTTTAAAATCCTATTTAGCTCCCCACTCACAAACAGCTGAAGAGACAAAGCAAAGACAAGCCTGTGGGTAGTGAAACAATGGCCCACACTCCATAGCCTACATACTGTACCGCAGCACCAAATCAGGAATTTGGATATAAAATGACCAAAAAGAAAAAGCTTTAACATTTACATTGTGTTGAGTCTCATTGTACTACAGTGTTCTAGAATGCTGAAAATCGAAGTGTTGCGAGATGCGGTCAATAGTCAAATTAATTTAAATTAGGCATGTCAATAAAAAAAGAGACCTGTATTAAATATTCCATTGTGGCATATTTGCATGAAGAATTGAATTGTGCAGTCTAAATTAAATATGCAATGTCTGTGAACCCTAAACTTGTAGTTGAGACAATACACTTTAAGCTAAGCACATGTAGAAACCACGTGTGATGATGAACTGTAGCTTTACTGCGCTTCCAACAGTTTCTCATTACCGAGAGACTCTCTAAGTCATGCTGGGCACAGCTAGAGTCCTTTGGGTGACCATTGAGTCAGCACAAAATGAAACTAGTACCCCTTCCCACAATTTCTTATTCCTCATTATCTCTTGATGTGTATGCCAAAGTGTCCAGCAGATGAAGATTAATGATGCGGTGGTATGATTAAATCCGAAAAGTAAACTCTAACACAAACTTTTGCAGGCAGCCGTGCTCTCAGAGTAACTGTCACAGTGCCTTAAAAGCCATTATTTCATAATAGACATTTGCAAGATGAATGGTCAACAGAAAATGTCAAGCTCAGTGTTGTAGATAATTTGCATTCTCTGGTTCCTACACACCATTAGCAGGTGACTCATATTCTTCCGGACCGCAAGTTCAGAGATGCAGAGTTAACAAATGCATTAACAATAGCTGTGTTTCAATCGGGAGTGATTCTGTTTTTTTTAATTTTTTTTTTATTTTAAACAAATCCTTTAAGTGAACAAATCATTTTTGCACACCTTTATGCGCTGACTCATATTTTTTGTTCTTATTAAAGCATTTGAATGCTTTCATATCTTCAAAATCCAACAAGCAGTATTAATGTGCTACTGTAGTTGCAGAGCCATATTTTTGGTTGGACCTCAGGCTCATGTTTTGAGACTGAACTAACTTAAAAGACATGGAAAAAATGTGTCATTTTATGCGACAATGACAAAAGTGATCATGCCTTTTATTTCTCTTGTTTAACAAGGCAACAACCCTTGGTATACTAACCTGGTATACTTATAAAGTTTGCTAAATTGGAACAACCGAATTTGTACTTAAATTGTGTGGAAGTAAAGCTTAAGTATAACTAAAGATATATTGAGATACAGTAGATAAAGTAGTCCTAAGACATTTTGGTTTTAGAAGATCTTCAATGAAAGGTTTTGATCTACTTCAAATGTCAAAAGTGTATATTTAATTGTGCTAAAATGGAACTATTGCAAGTATACTTTAGATACACTTTGCATTTAAAGGGGTCATCCGGTGCCACATCAACTTTTAATACGGCTAAAAAAAGATCCTCAGAGAGCAAATCGGAAAAGAGGGGCGGAGTCAGCGGAGCTCGTGAAGATTTAAAGGGGAAGTACACAGAACAGAGTGATTTCTAAAGAGCTGTTTTTGACAGGGTAATATTTGCGTTTTTTTACACTATCTTTGAGAAATTCTAAAACAAACTATATTACAAACTTTCCATTAAGACCTAACAGACTAATATTAGCTTGTGGAAAATTGGCTTTGTATGACTCCTTTAAAGATGATATTATTCAAACATCATATAATCCTCATCAACAGTGACATTTTGGGCTGAACATTAAGTACAATGTTGCACAAGTAGTGCTCCAAATAAAGTTTAATATTATGTGTTTATTTAAGCAAGTCTCCAGCCATGTGTTAGTGAAGGTATGTTAAAAGATTTAAACTATAATATGTATATTGTGTATTTTAAATATACCATTATTGTTGGCCTATTGTTGCCTTTCTTCATTGCCTAATTAAAATCGAGAAAACGGAGGGGGGAAAAGAATACAATTGCTTTGGTGTAGTCATTTGCAGAGACAATCCCTTCCTGTAAAGATGCAGATTTTTAAGTTTAATAAGATTTGTTTGTTGTGAACAACAGAACATTTAGAACATAATTTGCTTTTAATGATGCAATGACATTTGATAATAAATCAGTGCACAAATCTTTCTGGTGATTGGTATTGTTTTGCTAGTCTTTTCTTGCTAGTGGTGCAGAATTATACACTTCTTTAATAATAACAGAAAAAGTACATGGAAAAAATGAGAGAGAGAGAGAGAAAGAGAAATACCAAAATGGATTCTACCATTATTACATTATGGGGAAGTGACACTTTACATAGTGACTAAAGATGGCTCCCCGGGGGTTGCTCTATGGAGGAATGAATCCTACCCCCCTCCCTCCATCAGCAATCACCCCCATTAACTGAGAGCCTTAGTTTTATGGAGTCGATTACATTGTCTTCCAGGACACATATATCACAGAGCAGCCTCTGGGCCTCAGCAACAGTGGCGCTTTCATCAGGTTTCTATTTTATCAATTACTTACAGCCTCCAACAAGTAGCCACTTCCAGTGTTGATAAGAGGCTTATTACGAATCCCAAAACATATACTGTCAGGCCAGCCGTGTCATGCAAACGGCCTTGGAGCGTTTCTCCCAGAGATGATGCAAACCAGGCGCTCTAATAATGGTCAGGCTCAGATTTGTTCTTTTGGATTAAGACTCATTAAATCCTCATTCCGCAGAATGTCACGCTGCAAAACGCTAGCATACACACCGCCGCATAAATGTGCAGTGTCCCACTTCGCCGACAAGATTGTTGAGGTGCATCGCTGGCTACCTTTCAGGAGCCAGGCAAGCTGTCAGACTGGATGGCGCTTTTCTTTTTTCTACAAGGCAGCCTTGAGTTTCTCCCTCCTCCAACTCCCAAGCATTCTGCTGTCGTCAAAGTATTTACCGTACGCTAATTAAAGAATTCAGGGGGGTAAATGCATGCAGAGTGCCGCATCTGACAAACTCTCGCCAAAGCAGAGCACGGAAACACACACACACATATCCAAGCCCAAATATCATGCGCACACACAAAAGGTATCTGGTTTCTATTTTTTGCTGCTTGTTTGCCAGTTACCCTGGGGAATGATGTTGGCATGGCTGACACAGTGTGAATCAAACTAATTAATCCTGGGGAGAAATGTTGGTGCTCAACACACACACACACAATTGCTCTGGCTACGGAAGCTTCCCTCAGCGAAGACAACTAGAGAGGGTCATTATCTCTGTTTCACTTCCAACAAAATTAAATGTTCAAATACAACAGGCGGTCCGCATCAAAGCAGATGGCTCTCGGATTTAAAAACTCTTCCATCTTCCTGCAAATGCAAACTGCATCAGGGAAAACCTGGACCTAGATTTTTTCCTACCGCCCAGATCGCTTATTAGTCCTCAGGCAAGGTGTAAGCAGTGGGTCATGTTTTCTCCACGGGCCATGTTATGAGAGAAGTGCAATATCAATCTGCTGCTAATTAATTTAGTCTTGTCTGAGAGAGCAAGGGACAGGCAAATGAAGTCAATTTTTGGATGCCAATACTGAAACTTTCCCAGTGTGGTGTCAGGCTAAATGAAACTCATTATTTAGATGACAAGGGAGACAGGCTGCGTTCTCTACTACCGCTTTTTTTCTTTATGAGATACAGAGCCCACACTAGCTCAAATACATCCCAGGGTGCTGCACAGCCATTTCTGAATAGATATAACAACCACAACATGGGAATGATCAACGTTTGGCAAAGGAGCTGTATTTTTTGAATTACAGGCTTTAAAGCAAGGGCAATTCCAATGGTTGACCACAGGAAGGGGGGTAAATAAGCAGCCTTAAAGTAACTGACCATAAACTTGTATGTATTTACTGAGAAGGACAGAAAAACGTTTTAGTTACGTAGTTAACCCCCGTTCCCTGAAGGAGGGAATGGAGATGTTACATCAATGACTGATGCCATGGGATCTCACCTGGGAGACCAATCTGCTCTTATTTTAGAAAACAAGCCAATCGGGATTGGCCGGTTAGAGTGCGCCAGCCACTCCCAGTGCATACGGGTACACGGGAGCCGTGCCTCAACATTCAGTTTCTTGCTGAGGAGCCATAAATGGCCCCTCATAAATGGCCCCTCAGCGGATGGCCTCAGGTTCGTGGAAGGAGGAACGTAACGTCTCTGTTCCCTTCTTCAGGGATCGAGGGTTACATACGTAACAAAGATGTTCCCTTTCAGTCAGTCACTTTGACGTCATGGAGTCCCTATGTAAAGCGCCACAACCTAGCCTGCACCATGAAAGGGCTGCTCAGCCGAAAGGTCAGACTGCATTAGCAGGATCAATCGAAGGCTGTCCATCATGACCATCCCAACGAAGTGGACCCAGCAGGGGGCCTGGATAAGCAACGAGAATGGGGCACCCAGAACTGGGTGGATAGAAATAGGAACTGGACCAAAATCCAGTGTGGTGAAGAATGCCCCTCTGTGGGCACAGTCAAGGCTACTCCGGCTAACCTTAAATGATGGGTAAGGAGGAGCCAGCGAACCTCACGGAAACAATCCTGGGCTTGCACACATGAATGTGTTTCTGTGTCAACATTTAGAATGGAAGCCTGTGTAACCTGCTGCTTCTCTTGGGCACAAAGAAATGCCTGTGAACCTTGGTGGGTGCTTGGCGAACTTAATCGCATAGCAGAGTCTGATTGTCTTGTTGACGTGCAAGTGGAATCAAAAGAACGACCACTGACGTACTTGCGGTGGGGCTGCCGGGGGGAGAAAGGTGGCTTGGTCCTGGCGGCAGTGCTCAGCTTCCACATCAGCAGAGACTGTTGATAGTCCAATGCAACATTAGACATTTCATCCTCTGGAGGAAGCCGCCTTGAGGAATCCAGAGCCTGTGGGGATTAACTTGGCGGGTGATTCTGAATTGTATCTCTTAGATCTGCCACCACCGCAAGCAGGTGTAGCTGAGGAGTCACTAGGACCACCGAGCTAGAAGGGGTAGAAGGCGTGGCTAGGCTTCTAACAAAAGAAAGCCATGATCTCAGCGACGCCTTGGACATCTAAATAACTTTTATAAACATGCCTTAGAAAAACACATTACTGGTGTGCATCTTAAGACAAAACAAAGGCACTGGCATGTTTTAAGATCAGTAAATGAAAGCTGAAACAGCTCAGATTTTCAGTCTGTAAAAAACAGGGTTAAGCCTGTCAGAGGATGCCTTCTATCCTACATGAATTTCTTCTTTGTGAAAATCAAGTTTCTTCATCTACTGTATGCCGAGGCTTTCACAATAAGACTTATTTTGATAATTAAAGATTGATATTAGTTTCTGTGTCTGTACACATCACATGGGCTTCAATTAAACTAGCTGCTGCAGTGAATTAAAAAACAAGAACACTAAAAATAAAAAAAGTACAATAGCACACTTGAGTGAGTTTGATTGTGGAGCAACATGTGCTTTATAGTTACTAATGTATACTGGCTGTCAAACCCAGGGTTGGTCCAATAACATTAACAACAGAGTTGTTATTAACATTTGAAGGTTGTTCATTACCTTGAAGTAAAATGATTGTTGTCATTTTCATTTATAATGCACAAGTGTTTTTCAGCAGGGACTTTGCGAAGACTGCAGCAAAGTGTCATGATCATTGCAATGTAGAAAATGCATGCCTCACTGTGCCCAAATGGAAAATAAGACATCACCTGTGATGGTTATTGCAGAGAGAAGTCCTTACCCAATTACAAAAAGAAGCTGACGAATGCCCAAGCTGCTCATTTCCACAGAATGGCTTGCATTTCCTTTCATTGTGTAAGTAATAGTCATGTGCATGTGGTTAGGTGATTAAACAGATATATAATGAGCTTTTCATCCGTGAACATGATTTGTGAAAAGGACATCTCCCAGTGTTCTATGCTCCGTCATTGGGTCAGCGAACTTTGCCTGTGTTATTGTTTAAAAATGCAACCTCTAGTGGTAAAGACTTACATGTGCCTTTAAATGTCTGTTAAAACTCACCTAGGAATTAAAGATGAAAGAGTCCCACCTTTATCTGATCCAGTGTAACTGCTGAATAAAATATACAGTACAAGAGTTTTCCATGGGACATGTACCTGGGCAAGACAAGTTTACTCCTGTGGGTGATGGATTCAGATCTGCTTATTGTGACCAGAAAGACTCCTGGGAGTGGAAGTGTGCCAAAATCTGTCTATGCAATAAAATGGGCTGCTGACAATGCCAGCAAGACTAAGGCAATAAAACATGATGGTAAAGGGATGTCTTTAGGGAAATGAAGAAAGCAAGGATCTTAAGAAACCAGAGTCTGCATTGTGGGCTTTAGAATAAAAATAATAATAATAATAATAATAATAAAAAAACACATTACAAAAGCAACAGAGCATATTGGTTAACGGAAGAACCTTTAAAAAATAGTGAACGCCATTTAAACTCTTTAATAAGGGTATTTATCTACCTTGAATGTGCTAATGTGTAATACTAAGGTTTAAACTTAACATATAAGTAACGGTAAAAGAATTGTTTATCTTAGCACACATTACATCACAACAACTCAAAAGCGTTCTCTTCACCCAATGGTTTAGCTCCTGGGCCTTTTTACATGAATATAATTGCTCTTATTTAATAGGACTGCAGTGTTATGTGACTGGAAGGCACAATGGAATCAGTCTCCAGATACAGTATATTAACCTTGCCTAATGTGTAGGGAGAGCTGGGAAAGATCCCGGACTCTTGAATCATCTTGGGGCCGATTACTTCTATAAGGCAATCGTATGAGAGGCTCCAAGGCACAGCATGGATAACTTATCACCTTGTGGCGAGAGCCATACACAACCTAAGTCCAGAAGTTCTCGGTCATGTCTGACAGCTGTGAGAGGGTTCTGCTCTCTCGGGCTGAGAGATGACATGCTGGAGGCAACGTGGAGGGGTTATGAAAAGAGTCACGCTGCCAAATTCTCCTGCTGAACAGAGGAACGAGGGTTTGGTTGAATTATACAGCCACACAAAGATAAAACAGACAAACAAAGCTGATAGTGGCAGAAATATTGGAAGGAATAATGCACCCTCTTGGGCTTTCATTTCCTCATCAAACAGAAGAGCGGGCTTGCAGAGAGCTGGATTTGTTTGTTAAAAAAAGACAAACAAACAGGCATCATCTCAAAAGTCCCTTCCTGATTCAAAGGCTGGAAAGGGGGAGAGTAAAAGCCAGAGTTCCAGCACTTCTTTTTATCTGCTCATCAAAGGCTGGCCTGACTACTTCACCAGCACTCAGCTCTTTGCTTAAAGATGACTCACTGACCGCGACTCTGTGTTCAAAACCCTGTCCATCCACTGTGACTTCAGTCTGGCATTTGAAACCAATATCGTTACTATTTCTGAACAAAATCTATTTACATCAGTAAACACGGCATTTTGACTTCTGTTTTATACTGAGCATCAATGCAAATGCAGATTTTCAGGATTTTAGCCCTGATTTTCACTCGCCTATAGTTTTTGTGGAAATCGCCAACAAATGTTGCCTGGTAATACCACACTCTAATACTTCACTTTGCTTTAGACAGAGACAGAGTCTTGAAGGGCATAATTGGGCTTCAATTGGCAAATACCGGGAATATTCTTCACAACAGAGTCAACATGTCTCCATGCCCGCAATCGTTTTAGATTTCCCTAACATAAACTACTATCTTAAATGTGGTGCTTAGCGTATGCATCTTCAATGCACATGAGGTATTGGCCATGCTAACTTGGATTGCAAGCTTTTTGCAGGGTACTATTTTTGACCGGAATAAATCCATGTACTATATCAATTCTTGCATATGTTTGGTTGTGAAACTGTTGCGGACAAGACAGAGTTGTTGGTGAATTCACACTAGCCTTAGCGCGCATGTCGATCTGAGACTAGTCAGTCTGGTGCTCAAATGCTAAATGTCATTGATTTTCTCAGTTAAACATTTGACTTTCTGACTAAATGCAAGTCTGTGTTAGTGACAAGAGTGTGGAAAAACAAAATGCTTTGGGGCAAAGACAACAGAAAAAGCTTCTGTATGCATGCATCTGTCTTCTAGAGTTACTACATACCGTATTTCCTTTGAGAGACGGAAGCACAGTGGATGATTATGAATTATACAACTGTATAACAGATGTATATTTCCGGTGTCCAATAAATAAATAAATAAAATTCTCTTTACCTTATGAGAACAAGGTTATGCAGAAAAACTAACCTTTAGAAAAGCAGTAATAAATGGTGATGGGAAGTGCGGACTAATAACACGCATACTGCACAGAAATACTGTAAACAAGTCGGAGGAAGGGCACACATTTTAATGTATCTCAATGGATTGCTATGTTATTTCTTAAGTCTTGACTGGTGGTTCAAAGCCAGACTGTGATGCATTTAGTCTCTTAATGTAATGCTCAGACAATGTACACAGGAGTCAGGACTGAATAAAGGAAACAGCGTTTATTGAGCCACTTAGAAACAGAACATCAACTGAGCATTGGGGCGAAAGTTCAACGTAAATCATGTAATCAGCCTAGCCAGCAATCTCCGGATCGCTATCTTCATACACGGCATTCGATGCAAGCATCTTACGACAGGTTGGATCCCTAGATCAAAGGTGCTTGGTGCAGGTGACTGAATCAGAGGGCTGGCAGACACAGCTTGGGAAAGACTCCGAGATTCCTGGTCATGCAGAGGACCGGGGATACGGGAGAACAAAGGTAAACTGGTAGGGGTTTTACCTCGAGCTAAGCCAT
The DNA here is from genome assembly GCA_032359435.1 of Enteromius unitaeniatus. Classification (NCBI taxonomy): domain Eukaryota; kingdom Metazoa; phylum Chordata; class Actinopteri; order Cypriniformes; family Cyprinidae; genus Enteromius; species Enteromius unitaeniatus. Next base: position 2,261,350 of record JAUMHI010000037.1, on the reverse strand, counting down.
CGAGCTACTGGTGAATGCTTTTAACAGGTGTAGGTAAATGATCTCAGGTGTATCCAATTAGTCATCTAGTGACTGAGAACGGGTGTGAGTGACTGTGCTGGGATCAGTGGACTAATCCATGCTAAGCAGACTGTGAGGAGCGTGACACTTAATGGGACTGCTACCTGCCAGATCTGAACAAACTTCAAGGAATATAATTTCAGGCAACTAAAAATTTAAGAATTTAAGAAGCAGAAGTAAGAGATGCATCACTCACCTCCAAAAAAAAAAGACTTACGGATCAGAGTTTGAGATCTCTGCTATACAAAAAAAAACCTCTTACAGAGGTTTAAGATGCAGTTACACTAGATTTCATTTAAAATGTGCCATGTTTAAATATGCAGCACAACACACATTGTGAAATATTGTGGTTAAGGCTGTTTTTTTTACTCCTTTATATTCCTGAAATTTATTTAGCAGGTTTAAACACGTTCAGAATAATAACGCCAAAATAATTTACAATCAAATAAATTTCAATGGTGCAGAAGCTTTGCACATCAAAATCAATACTGTGCATTGATACAGTGTCTTCTATTTAGATCTGGTCTCCTCCTAAGCTGTCAGAATGAGAAAGCAATTGTTTGAAAGCAAAACCAATACCAGTGAGAATAGTCTTTTTAAACAACTACAAGGAAGGGGTATTAAAAGACTACCTCTAGCTACGATGAATATTGCACCAAGCGTGCCTTAGGCTACACTTAGTTGTAGTGTAATCACTGGGCCGAAAGACTTCTGTGTAGATACCAGTGAATATCTTGTCTGTGCATCATATTAAAAGCAAATCTCCTCCAAGCTCAGGTTCTTTGACCTAGAAAAGCAAGCCCCTTCTCCATACATATCCTTCACCTTTGATCCTCTTCAAAATCATCGGTCTTTGAAGTAAAAGAATTAATGAGTTTCAGAAAACTGACTGAGCTTTAGAAATTATAGATGCACACCTGTTGTAAGAAATTGTCCAGTAACTCTATTCTTGTAGGGCGGCAGAAAGGTTAACTATACTATACTTTAAAAAAATAAAAGTTAGAAGAAAGAAACGGATAGCTCCACAAGAACACAGTTACAAGTCCAACAGTAAGCAGCCATTCTCTCAAAGTAAGCCTCTAAAGAAGCTGGTAAACATTAATTATACCATCTTAAAAATGGCTGATGTTAACAAATTGTAATACATTTTGTTAGTGTCACAGTCAAGTCAAGCTCCACTTTCACTCTGTCACTATACGCAATCATCTATGTCACCTGGCACCCCCACCTGTTGCTAATCAAGGAATCATCACCTCCACATAAAAAAGAACACACCACACTTCACGCTCTGTCGGCGCTTGTCATTGAAAGGTCATACAGACCTCATTTAATGAAGTGGACTTGACCCAGGCAAGACTATTCGCTCTATCGTTTGACTTACCTGCAAACTCAACTGTATTTTCCTTTCCATTTCCGCTTCTTGACAGTTAGCATAATCAAATACTTTTGATTGGCCTTCAATGAAGACAGGTGCTTTTTTTATCTATCAGCAGAAGCTAATGGAACCATACTATCTAGCCAAACCTTGAACCCACTTCATTAAATGATTAATGCATTGATGAGTTTTTAATTAAACATTTTGATACAGTGCTAGGTCATGACTGAATCATGCCCGCCAAAAAAAAAAAAAAAAAATAGCAGAACCTTGAAATTCTTTGATTTTCTGAGATATTGCCTTCATGCTCCAGTAAAAAAAATTAAGAACCTACTAACACAAAAGAGGGCTTTACCACTTACAAATCTGGGCCAGAGACACAGGCAGAGTAACATACAGTAGCAATTGTGCGCAATTGGTGATCTGTCCTGCTCTCACAATTGTCAGAAAAAGGAAGCGAACGATCTTTAAACAAATTCAGCTTGAAATGAATCCAGCCCTTTGAGTGGTTTTACAGTAGCCATGTGGAGGTTTTAAAAGCACTACATAGTGAGTTCATATATAATCTCTTATAAAAACCATCCCCTTCTTCTGCTGAAAAAGGTGTGTGGGTGTGGAGAAGAGCTTACAACGCTGCGTTGGCTGTGAAACAAGCTCTGAATTGAGGAGATGCAGCCCCTTCATCGGCAGCCCTGAGGGAAAGTGGCGATGGAGAAGCACATCCTGTCAGCATGTAAGCCGTCTCCACTCTTTGTTTACACCGACCCGTTTAAACCATTCCAGGATGTGTGTGGCTGCCTCATCTGCATAATCTCTGTCAAGAGTGACAAAAGCTTCCCAAAAATAGGTAATGAAAGAGTCACAGGCTGGAACCAGAGCAGAGCGCAGGTCTCACTGGTCTATAGAGTTGGAGAACATGGAAAATTTGATCTGTATTCTTGCGTCTGAGCCGTTTATGTAACAGTGACCCATTCCAGTGCCATAGGCACTATAAAAAATAACAACGACGAAAAACTATTACATAATTAAACATAAAATAATCAAAGAAAATGTAGCGTAAAATAGAAAAGATGTATTTGATTATTTGTTGAAGAATACACAGGGGAATTATGTTTTCTTAAATATTACAGCCTTTAAAAAAAATAATTATAATTGGCATAATTGTATGATTGGCAACTTGTTTTTTAGTTAGCGTCTTGTGAATTTCTGCGGCTGAAAAGTGTGTGTAAAACATCAATGCAGGTTTCTGGCATCTACTAAAGTCTTGCTCATAGAACGTATCAAACAAGAGAAGCATCAGCGGTACTGAGGATCATTGTCAAACTAATTTTCTTTTGGATCCGGAGCCAGCAACGTTCTGTCACCCGGTTCTTCAGTGAAGCACAACTGCCAAACGTCTGTGTGTGGGGGTCGAAGAGAACAAGGGGGTCTGATTTAGAAATTACAATCCTCTATTCATCCTTGATGACTGCTTGAAAGTCCAATTACCCACCAAGAGAAAATGATTGCTCAGTTTTCTTCTAGTCTCTACAGTTATCAGGATGGCTGCAGGAGACTTAGCCGTGACACTCTTGGTCTGAATCATGGCAAGACGAGCCCTCCCAGCATTCAGCCAATGTTTCATAAAAACGCTCTTCAGTTAGTCGAATCCTACTCATATTGCCTAGAAAATATTAAGCCATCCTTTTATCAAATGTGTATGTTCCTATGCATCTACAGAGTACAAGGCATGCGAGCGAAAATTGCTGTCTCAGCATGACCGTATAATTGTCCCTATTCTCTAATGCACCCCAACTAAACATTCTACCCCCAATAATGAATGACTTATCTGGCAGAGGGACTTGGAGTACAAGCTAAAGCTAGTGCACATGCACTCTGCAAAAACTTATAAGGCTTATAATACTTTATGATTAGTGGGAACCCTGTGTAGATGCCTGCATTACAATCTCTCCGAGTGATGAGACTATAGGGTGACATCTGGAGTGACCGTGTGGCACTGACACCAATCACAAAATACGATAAGCATGTCAGCCTTTACAGCATGACGGCTTTTTCTCGCATAGGATTAACAGCTATATAATTATAGCAATCATTACACAGTTTTGTAAGGTTAAAATTTGTTGGAAACTACACGCTCAAAAAGATGAGACATCTCCATTATCATGTTCTGCAACTGTCTGCAAGCATGCCAAATTATGTCTGAGACATAATTGTTTGTTGGAAAGATAATATGACAAAACAAACACCAGGAATGAGCCTTCCTGTCTATATACCCATTCTGCACTGAGAGCTGCTGGAGAGCGTCATCAGAGACAAGGTGAGCCTTCATCACTTGTGCCGTTTCAGACAATAACTACCTGAGTGAAGGCAATTCATCTCATGTGTAAAGTGGAATTAAAGCACTCTTTCCAATCCAGCATCACCTGATACGGATACGCCTACTGACTAACTGGCAATGAACATCTCAGACTATCACAGGTCAGGAAAAAAATATATAAGAGTGAGCTAATAAATAAAACCTTCAGCCTTATCAAAATATCAGCAATTGCTTTGCATCCACATTGGAATTGGATGGGATCTGTGAGTTCATCGTCAGGTTGCGCATTAAAGGCTGTTCACTGGAAGGGGGTTAGAGTTGCTTTCTGTCAGCTGAAAATGAAAAGAGATTGCAGACAGACCTTACACGCCACACTCTCTTATTGAGTTTGAAGCAACACGCATATCAGAGTGATGAGAAGACACGATAGGAAACTTGCAAGAACAATCCTGAGAGCTGGCTGTATGTCACCTCCCTGACCTCTGATGATAGTGAAACAATCGCCCTTGCCTCTCTCCGGAGAGGTCTGAAGCAAGAACGCAAGGTCAGCCTAATAATACGATAACCTCAAATGAGAAATTCACAGGACTGATATCACCTCGCAAGGGAGATTGTTTGCAGTACGCATGGAGTTCATGTCTCAAAGTCTTTCTACAGCAAACTTCTTGAATGGCTTATTCATTGACTGGATTTTTCTGGATTCTTACAATACAATTCTCTAAATCAAAGCCATCACCTTGTGGGTGACATGATGAAAATCTTATATCATGATGTGAGTCTTTTTATTTCACAGTAACAATATCTGTCACAGCAATACATTTTTGATCCCATTGAAATGTAATCATTGTCAAATGTCAATAATCAGAGATATCTAATAACCCGTAAAAGCTTTGTTTGTCTCCAGAACACAATGTGAGATATTTTGGATGAAAACCGCGAGGCTTTACGATATACAATAATGTATGACTTGATTCAGTTATTAACATCGCTATAGCTCCCTTTTGGAGAGCATCCACTGGACACATAGCATCATGCAGAATATGTACTAATATATAGTATACATACTAGTATACATACTAATAAGCAGCAAATATGTTAATAAAAGGCATTCAGTCATGGAACTAGTTAATAGTGAGAATGGACACCCTACGCTCTCTTGGGACAGTAAACTACAACCCTAGCAACCATCCACAACATCCTAGAATCTCAGTGCTAGTACAATGTACACAGTTAGATTGACAAGAATATAGCTCAATGTTGCAACCTCACTAGTCATGCTTACAAGACAACTTTTGAACTTTTATTCCTTGCCATCTTATACTGTATCAGGTTATTGCTTTTCTAAAAGGGTCATATAAATGCATATTATGAATTATTAACACAATACAGTCCCAAGTCCCATTTGACTTGGAGGGGTACATAATTCCTGTTGATTATTCTTTAATTATAAAGACACAAAACAAGACTTGCATACATTTTCCCACTGTTTGGAAATCCTGCTGGTTGCCACAAGAGGCTAATTAGCTGTAGCAATTATCATTCTATCCTAGTGCTTATTATGACTTCAGACTGGGCCCAAGGTGCATCGAAATTCAGGTAGTGGTTTGACTTTGAAAACTCCTTGCAGTCCGCAGTTCATGTGTTCCTTTTACACAGGGAGCCAGAAACTGGGTTTGTTTTGGCTAACTTAATGTGACCGTGAAGGTCATGTAATCAGCAAGAAAAAAGGAGGTTTGAGCTCAAGTAATTACTCGGCTCTAATTACAGTAGCTGGCTTCCAAGAAAGGTGGAATACCGGGTCTCGCTGTGTAATTTCATAGCCTCAGCTTGAAACTTAAAAATATGTCTGTATGTTTAATGAACGCTACATCATAGCTATGTTTGCAGTCAAGACACAGAAGATGGCCTTTTGACTGGTAAGCAGCTTCAAATAACTTGCTATAGATTTATTCAAATTGGTTAGTTTGTATTAAGATGCTTGTTGCAACATTAAAACACTCTTCAGAGTATATTGGCGTTTCAGAAATGATTCTTGAGTTGTAATAAACATGAAACTTGATAAAAACAATAAAAAAAATTAAGAATAGTTCTTTCTCTCTCAAAAAAAAAGGAATTTCTATAATCACTGTCTTTCAAAATTCAATGCGCGTTCCACAGAAGAAATGACTGTTGGTTATACAAGTCTTATAGTGACACTATTTAGAACATACATAATGGTCCATCCCCATATTCATGTATTATCTGAGCCAATGCTGCTATGTCAAGTCACTCCACTATAAGCACAACTTCATTATGCATAATATGGATGATCAACAGTACACACTGGCACATCTCGCTCCCGGTTGGCATTCAATCAACGCTTTTAATTCTGTTTGTGAGCAGACTACAGCATGCAAGGGAACCAAGGGGTTCCTGTTTATTTATATGCATCAGGTCTTTAGAGAGCAGGCCAGTTTTCAGATTTCATACAACACACTGCACAATCAAATTGAGTTTTAAGGCCAAAAGAAACATTTTGGCAGCTTTTAAAATTTCTTACTAACCTTAGTGTCGTCTCAGAGGGGGAGAAACTTTGTGTTAAGGGCATGGTGTGCGTTCGAGTAATATAAAGAAGAGAGCAGAGCAAGCCGTCACTGCCATTCTGACTCAACGTCCACATACAGCAAACTGAACCCAGTGCTTCTCCAGTAAGGTTTTTCTATATAATAACCTTTTGGGATTTATGCATATTTGCTCCCAAGAAGACATTCAATACTTACTGAAATACTGAAATTTTAGTAGTATATTTATTAAAATTAATATTCTTTAGTCTAATGCCTAATCAGCAATTACATGCAACATTTTCAGGATGAAATGTGACTTTTCATCAGCTTCTCCCATATGTTTTGACAAATATTGCTTATATGTTTTCTAGAAAAGTGATTGCATTAACGGAGCACTGCTGTGTATGTTAAACCTATAGCGTTCTTATCTCAACCATCTCCTCACTGCGGTGACATTTCTGTCATATGTGCATTAAGGTGAGGTTAGTGACAGCTTATCACGTGTGTCACGATGATACCTGTAGCTGTGGTTTACTTTCTGATGGAAGCTGTTAGTGGAAGGAGTCGATTAGACTTCCAAGCCATAACAGCTGATGAATAGCTGCTCTTAAATTACTGTTTCTTGTATTGAAACAATCAGCACTGCGTTCAGGGAGAGGGTCATATTCAGGTGGGATGGCTGCCTTCACATAAGTATGAAATTGAGCAGACTGCGTTTGAGTGCATGCATGTCAGGAAAAAGGCAGTTTGTGGTTTGTTTTTCTTGAGCACATTCACTAAAAAGGCCTGAAACATCCTCCACAGAATTTGTGTTTATGTCCTTTACCTTGAGGGTCACATTCAAATCCTGTAAAAATCTGTTGCATTGCACTCTAAACAGATGTATATACAGGCATGCATTTGAAAACTCATTTCTTTATCAGATGATAAAGTCTCAAAGTCTCATTAGGTAAACTTCGCCATCACTGATTTGAAATTCGTCACTGACTGATAAAGCACTATGCACACAGCAGACATACGTATGTTTAGTTCCGTTATAAATGCAATCCCCTTAACTAGAAACACAAAAGTTCATTTTGTGATTCACAAAAAGCTAAACATTTACATGCACCTACACTGGTCCGATTTCTTTGTATAGGCCTCATCTTCCCAGTACGACACTGGCGCAATATTCATTAGCTAGTCCTAATGAGCTTTTATGGGGTTGTTTTTTCCAGTCATTTTAATTTGCAGTATACAATGCACTTTCAGATGCAGTGGAGGGCTATTGTGCAGCTTATTCAGGCATTATTAAGTGTTTTTTCAGTCATCATTAGCATTGGCCAAGCCTGATTGCTGCACAATACGAAACACGGCACAGATAAAGACCCACCTGCACAATGTTCCCTCAGGTGCTTCCAAGAAAAACAGACAATTTGCATCAGCGGTAAAACTGGAAATGCCAACTGTGAACAAATCTGCCAATTCCAGAGGTAACTTATAATCATTCCGGCAACCTCAACAGCAAAGAACAAACGAGTCAACAGCTTTTTAAAAAGTCTCAATAAAGATGATTTAGGGCTGACAAGAGTTAACATTTTAAAAGAAGATGAAATATACATTTTTGTTCTTGAAGGGTTTGTGTGGAATCCAGGTTCTTTAGCGGCCCACCATGCTTCTGACACATTAGCCTAGTGTGGCACTATCAGCTGTCATTAAATTACTCCGAGCTCAGGCTCCGTCAGAATGGCAGTTTAAAGAGAGTCAGCACTCTACTAGTCCTATAATAAACACAATCTCCCCCATTTTATTAGCAACAACACTTTATGAACAATAAAATATTCATATTTTTCAACCACTCGAGGAGCAGGCCAACCTTTGGAACAGGTGTGTTTCAATTTGGCATTTACTGTATGAACTCATTGCTTTTGAATATTTTTTTGAGTACTTCAAAAAGACCCTTAGGTGCCACACCAGTGGACGGGCATTACGCTCTGTTTACTGAGCTTCTTACACATACAGCAGACGAAACTGATGGAAATCAGCGATTCCAATCATACTGACTAATCTGACTAAATGGACTGATCTTGGCTGGAAGAAGTTGCCCTGCGGACTTTACGCTAATAGTGTAAAGTCTGGGTATGACACGTGGAAAGGATGCTTTAATATAGTATGTTTCCTTAAACTCTATTTGTTTTGAAACTCATTTACAACAAGACCGGTAATGGATGTCAGAAAGAAAGGACAAACTGACCTCCACTCCTTCTAATGTCTCATCTCTTCATCAGAGGCACCCCTACTGCTCCTGAAAACAGCACAAGGACAAATCCGAGGGGTTCCATAAGCCCTGTCTCTTTGCTACAAGCACCCTTTCAAGTCTCAAAGAAATGAGGGCCATACCGAGCTTATCTCTGTTCTGAGAAAAAAAGGCATAAAATTGCTTACTGACAGTGTTTTTAATGCATAAAGAATGACCTTAATAACTTGTTTCATCTCATGTTAAAACAATTTAGTAGATACATGAAACAATCTTTCAGAGGGTTTAATCTGGTAAGCTTTAAGCAGACATCAATGCTTAGGTGAGCGTTATTTCTCTTGTGGAAACAACACTAATACCCATTGAAAGCAGTGTACAGAGGACCTTTAAAACACAAGAGCGCCATTAAGATGACAAAAGATCTTGAAGCAATCAAGGATTTGACCTGAAAAGAAAATTAATTGCCTGCCATCACAATACAATTCTTTCACTTTCTGAAAGCTACGGTTCCTCGCACGTTTTGTGTTGAGAGATTGCAATTTTTATGGCCTCCACAAAAAGAAATAATTTAAGCATTTCATTTACAAATGTAAACAGTCGGCTCAGCCAGTGAGCTGGAAATATGGAAGCACCATGAATTTGGTGGGGATAGTTTATAGCTCAATATAAAACAACTGCTACAAATGTTAATGATGTCTTTATTCATCATTAAAGTTCACAACTACTTAAGTTCAATGCACACCAAAACTTCTCATTAGGCAATACTAAAGCAATTTAACTTATTTACTTGACTGAGAATGGGAGGTACTTTATTGACAGGGTTATTTTTCTGCAGTTGTAAAAGCAAATAATGGACTACTGATGGTATGGTGCAGAATGCATACTGCACTACAAATAAAGTGAGAAAACAGACTGAAAGAGATCAATGTGCTCTTCTTTTAATAATTCTCTCAAAACAGCCTCTCTTTCATTATTACTAATATTTGAATAACACTGGGAAATATGCAAAGGCAAATGAAGACAGCTGGTTTTAAAAAGTAATGAAAATTGAATTATGGAACGATTTTTTAATGAAGATGCTATCGTGGCAGAGCGGAACAGATTGCGGTAATCCTGAACGTCCGGCTTCATTCTACTGACCATTCATCACCCCCGGCCCCTGCCCTGCATTGAGATGGCAGCTGCTGTGGCCGAGAAGGTTGAAAAAATGAGCACCTAAGACGACTTGTGAGTAAGAATGGCAGTGAAATATATCACCTTTCAACTCATCCTGATGCCCACAGTTCTAAAGCTTTTTCTCGTGGAGGAAGCATGACAATCTTTTTTTCCCCACCACCAGCACCAATCCCAGTTAAATATGATTCATGGCCCCTGTCAAGTGTCTCTTTATTGCAGTTTGGTTAAGCTGAACCACCAGGGCTATATATTTTAAAGCCAGCACTTTTTCCTCATTGTTCCTTTATTAAAAGACACTTTAAGCAGAACAAAGAAAATGCAACATGTGCATCTGAACGCAGACAACCTGAACTGTGCAATTCAGTAAACCACTGCCAGTACACCATATGGGCTTAATTACTGAAACTGAAGTGTGCTGTTCTTTCATTTAGGGGTAGGACGATTTTGTTCGTGGACTGGGGCTGCGCGATATGGATTGCGCATCTTGTCAGTAAAGCCAGTTCTGTAATCAGCGGAAAATTCCATCAGGTGCGTGATCTTACATTGAGGTGCGTTCACTAGGCAGAGCCCTTGTTCACTGATGAGCTGCGTAAATTCGGGTTCATTATCAGTGTGATTTTGTGCAGCTCGTCAGTGAATAACAGCTCTGCGTAGTAAACGCGGCTCAATGTAAGACCACGCACCTGATGGAATTTACCGCTGCGTACAGAATCGGCTTTATTGACAGGATACGCAATACATATCGCGTGATGATTATTGTGCAGCCCTTTAATGGACGATACAAATTTCTCAACGATCTGCTTTTTAAGGAATATCATAGTATCGTAGTTAATTCAATACTGCTGAATACTCCTACTCTTCCTCAAAAATAAAAGCACTGTTTGTTTTAGTCATATTATGTTTTATATCGATTCAAATAACAAAGATAAATTGACACAAATTGGCCTAAATATCTGCCCTTCTTTATTATACACTTTGTTACCTTAAAAGGCTTTGATTTTAATAAAAAAGGCAAATTAGTTTGTCTGTACTGCTCAGACAACTAGCAAAATAGTAAAAACAATGACAAAGAATCATGATAAAATATGACATTTTTTCACATCGCCAACACTACCTCTGTAATTTGCAAAATTACGGTGGCCGAGAAGTGCAAAACACAACAACAAATCGCAACACAAAAAACAAATCTGAAAACCAAATAACAAATCCGGAATCAAAATTACAAATTACAAAACGCAATATCAAATCTAAAAACAAAACAGCTAACCAACGACAAATAAGAAAACAAAACGACAAGTCAGAAAACAGTCGCCGCTGATTGGACGGAACTCCTGTCAGTCAAGACATACAGGAAGTTATTTCCGACTGTGTGCATGGCATCTTTCAGATGTATTTTAAGAGAGCGTGTAACAGCTACAAGAGAGACCACCTGGAGTAGAACATAGGCAGAAATAAAAACTCGAGGCAACGACAGCTCGTCTTCAAACCTTTAATGCTTGCCTGCACAGCACACTCCTTTCACACACATGTCGAAGAGTGAGCACAAAACAGGGGAAAGCACTCTGGTAACGTAACAAACCAAAAAAAAGATAAACGCGGGGATGAGGGGAATAAGTCACCCGGAGAACAAAAAACTTGTAGTTTTGTTTTCTTGTTTGTCGTTGTGGTTTCCGACTTGCTATTTTGTCTCCGGAGTTGTTGTTGTTGTCACAAACGGCGGCTCGCAGTGGTGTGCGTGTGAGCTCACGCTCTCAGCGGAGTAAAGGAGCGGAAGGACACGGAGCTTCAGCTTCAAACATTTATTAAACTCAGAGACACGGGAACAAAAAGCTGACGAG
>JAUMHI010000037.1:2233643-2249705 GCA_032359435.1 Enteromius unitaeniatus | reverse complement strand
CGGGCAAACCCCTTTCGGCAACAAGGACCACAGAGGCAATCCCGTAGCGCACAAAAGCAACGCAAGTACAAACCTCCGGATTCAAGCTGAACTGGTGAACTTGATCTAAATGTTAACCTCATTGACGAACTCAATGCGAGAGGTTATCTTTTGATTGATGGTTGTTCATGTCGATGCAATAGCACCTATTGCTACTGTGCTTTTTAATAGTGTTTACACTATAATCTGGATTTTAATATCCAGCGCAGAGTTGATGTTATTCGGCTCGTTCAGTGAATCGCAGAGCGACTCAGTGAGCCGCCCGAAAAACAGTGATTCTGTTCAAATTCCCTATAGAATCTTAAATTATTCTGATTTACTTTTATTTGTATATTTGAGCTAATTTTGTCCCTTACACCAGCAATTCTCAATCCCTCGCACCCCACCGCTCTCCGCTCTTGTCGCTTCAGACAGTTGTCTATTCTATTCGAACGTATGTGCCCTGCAAAGTGGACATAACCGGATATTCCACCAAGATTCCAGTTTGAAGCCAACTTATACGTTCCTTTTAAAGTGCATTTAAGTGTGCGACATGTAATTTAAATCATATTCACTTATGTACAGCGCAAAAAAAGCGTGAGGACCAGGATTGAGAACAGCTGCACTAGACTAATAAGGAATTATTGAGCTGTAGGTAAGGTTTCAGTCAAGTCAATGTTCAAACTTACAAAGACTCTGTGCCCTCTGCTCTGTGGACGTGATTAAATGTCTACATTTCTCAGAACCCTTATATTAAGAGCTCTGAAACCAAGCAGGGAAAAGAACATTTCATTTCTAATAGTTGTAGAAGGTCATCATTTTGAAGGAAAGTTCAACCAAATCATGTCAAATACTGACCAAGTTGCTCAAACTTTATAAATTTATATTTAAATCTCTATCGAATCCTCACTAAAATATATTGTGTGACTTCGAAAAACTTGGTATATTGGGGTGCAAGTAGATATCCACCTTGCCTTTCTGTGTTTGAAAGGAGAAAAAAAAAATCTTAAGAGTCTGTGTCTGTTTTCCACTCACCTAAATCTCCTTCAGCAATGGATGTAACATCCAACGATGTAATCTTTAAAGAATATTAGTTAAAGATTTCATTCCGCAACCAAGAGACAAAAACAAGAATACCTTTTCTAGAAAAAGAACCACAGAAGCAGAAGGGATATTATTATGATAACATTATGGCAAGCAAGCATTAAGAATATGCCCAATTATTCCCCTACAATTATGTTAATTATCGTATTTAGTGCAAATTGTGGTTCACAGTCTAAAATACATAATCAGTGGGTTCAGAGTAATCATGTAAATTGTGAACAATTAAAATGGGTTGGACTTAAAGCATATTCGAATAGTCATAACAACAGCAGCACCATAATCTTCAAGTTGTATCTCATTAGCATCTTGCAGGTCAGTCCCTTTAGATGTTTAAGCAGTTGAAGAGCTTTCAATTTATTAAAAAACAACTGTATATTTTAGAGCAATGCAAGTTAAACAGAGCCATTTGTTAGTTCAGGGACTTTGCATTATTTTTGAGTTGACAAAAATACATATTTATCCATATCTGCTATAAGATGCGATGCACAAAGCATCCAAATCCATTTCAAAAGTACTTTGCATACAAAAGTTGCAAAGTTCAGTTCCTGTTGCTACAAACTGCAGCAACTCGATGTCTTTTCTGCAAGAATTAATAAATTTAATCAATATCTACAACCTTTTTAGTGCTGAATAGAGAAAAGTCCACATATGTCCTGTTTTATCATCTCCTATGATCACATATGATTGATTATTCATCATTCACATATCTAATACTGATGCTGTTTGTCATACACAAATATACAGCATAAGTTTTATGAATTATATATTATTATATACTGAATTATATACTTGTCAGATGTGAGCTGCAGAAATGTTAGTTTTAACTACAGTTAAAGATCCTAAAAAATATTCTAAACATATTGCTCAGATTTAAAGAGAAGACCTTGTCAATCAAAAACCAAATAATTAAATGCGTATAGACTCAGCACAATCAATATTCATACCCATGGCAGGTCAAAGCTGACAAACGACTATAAACACAGCACACAGTGGATTTATCACAGAATGAATAAGTATGCCATAGAATAAGCAGGTTCGTAAAGGAAGACTAGGACTGACTCATCAGGTTTTGTCCCAGCAGAGTAGAAGACTAACTCAGCAGCCAAGTTGGATTAATAGATTTCACCTTCATCTTGTGGGACCACTCAACACCCTGAACAAGCTTTCCTACCTGTACAAGCCAATGTTAGGCGAAATGTCGTTGCTACATGGCCAGGGCAATGCATGTAATTCTCCCAGATCCCCAGAGTCAGTTTCTATAGACTGTTTGTCCTCAAACAAATATACTCGCATATACAGTGGGGCAAAAAACTATTTAGTCAGCCATCAATTGCGCAAGTTCTCCCACTGAAAAGATGAGAGAGGCTTGTAATTTTAATCATAGGTTTACCTCAACTATGAGAGACAAAATAGAAATCAAAAAGTCCAGAAAATCACATAGTAGGATTTTCAATGAATTAATTGGTAAAGTCCTCTGTAAAATAAGTATTTGGTCTCCTACAAACAAGCAAGATTTGTGGCTCTCACAGACCTGTAACTTCTTTGAGAGGCTCCTCTTTCCTCCACTCGTTACCTGTATTAATGGCATCAGTTTGAACTCGTCTTCATTATAAAAGACACCTGTCCACAACCTCAAACAGTCACAATCCAAACTCCACTATGGCCAAGACCAAAGAGCTGCCAAAGACACCAGAATCTAAATGTATACCTGCACCAGGCTGGGAAGACTGAATCTGCAATAGGTAAGCAGCTTGGTGTGAAGAAATCAACTGTGGGGGCAATGGAAAATGGAAGACATACAAGATCACTGATGATCTCCCTCGATCTCCCTCAACAAGAGGAAGTTGAAAGTCTGTGTTGCCCAAAACATTACTGCTCTAGAGGAGATCTGCTGGAGGAATGGGCCACAATACCAGCAACAGTGTGTGAACACCTTGTGAAGACTTACAGAAAACCTTTGACCTCTGTCAGTGCCAACAAAATATTGAGATGAAATTTTGTTATTGACCAAATACTTATTTTCCACCATAATTTGCAAATAAATTCTTTAAAAAATGTGATTTCCTGGATTTTTATTCTCATTTTGTCTCTCATAGTTGAGGTATACCTATGATTAAAATTACAGGCATCTCTCATCTTTTTAAGTGGGAGAACTTGTACAATTGGTGGATGACTAAATACTTTTTTGCCCCACTGTATAAGCATCAGCGCATTCCTAATCATTACATCAAATGTAGCTTATGATGACTAAATTACAACAAATTAAAATACTATATATACAGTGAATTAATATGATATTTGTAAATAAAACAATATCAGGTGTACGGGGAAAATACAGTGCCTGGAGTTGCTTTGCAAACATTGATCGGGTGCTAGTCAACTGACCAGTATAGACAAGAGTTGTCGATAAGGATTATTAGATGGTATATTCTGAGAGTGTTCTTGTGCTGGTACCTTGCAGGTTTTGGACTGCCGTGGACAGCTGATTCACACAGAATTTGGGGGAAAAATGGGAAATCTAATTTAAATATAAGTATAATAAATATATGGATGACTCAAACGGCTGATTCAATAAGAAAAAACAGTTGTGTGTTGCTCAGAGACACAAAACAGTTCTGCTGTGGCTTTGTTGTCTAAAATGCAAGTCAGATTTAAATGAGATTGTTCGGTTTTGCAATATACTCAATGTCAAATCACAGAGTTTTAGGATATTATCATAGACTATATTGCGCTATATTTAGACGACAAGAAATCAGATGCCCAATGTTCTCTCCTATCGAGGTCATAGGATTTTATGCTTGATTATCAACTGAAATATCTCAGTCGTGTTTGTTCTTGACAAATTACTGTAAGAACAACTATGTCATTACATTGTATCATCTTCAATGTCAATAAAAACTGCTCTGTTTATACAAGTACATGACAGATTTTATACTTATCCTCGTCTAGACTAATTTCCCTATTTAGGACTTTTTGGAGATCAGGAAAACGTGTCAAGCTAAATGAAGGTCCCCCACATCTCTAATGTATTCAATTTCTCAATCTTACACGCACACACACTGGATCTGTCAGGCATGGCGAGGCTGCAAGGCTCCTTTAACATTCTGATGAGAGACATCTATTAAATGTCACCCTGCTAGACAGCGAACCACAGGCCCAGATTCCAACACCAGGGAGCAAAGAGAACGAGACTGAGAAAGAGACAGTTAGGAGAGTCCCTAAAGAAATGTACAGGTATGAGTCACTCAGAAAATGACAATAAGCGTAACCTTTTCACCAGCGCAGTGTTTGAGAAAAGAACATGACGGCATCAAGCCAGTCTGTCAGAGAAGTTCACTTCAAGTTTACTGTACAAACAGAATACACAAAACATTCTGCTCCCTGATAGCCTTGCAGACACATCATCTAAATAACATTTGGACTCCAAGTGTACAATTCTTTCAAATGCTATTACAAAATCATGCAAAAGCAAAGGTGGACGTTAGAATTTCTCACTGCGAAAAAAGTACTACTAAAACGAAACACTCATTTACTGGACAGCAGAGATGCCTGCGATGCATTTGCATGCCGATGAGCATCTAACACGAACACAAGCCAAGCTAGAAACAACAAAGCACAATGAATTGGTCGACACTTGGACTACAAGTTTGACGGAATCAGCCAGACTCTGGGGAAGAGCTCTAGAGAAACAGAATCTTTACCGGTTCTGAACATTGCCATGGCAACGGGAGCCCTTTACAAGGGTGTGTGTGTGCACACAGCAGGGAGAAGCCTGGGACTGCGGTTTTCAGCACTTCATTTTTCTCCTACTTTTTTAGCCATTAATTTTCACTCAGCCGCTTCTAACTGAAATCACAAAAGTGTTAAGTCACTCTTCCACCCATTTTTTTTTTTTTTGCCATGAATCTCTTACATGAATGTGTCCAGAATGTTGAAGTGTATTGGGGGGTCTCCATTTAATAGTTTTAAAACTGCGTTAAGTGCTGGAGGAGTACGAGTAATTAAGAGAGTGGATGTGTAAATGCAACAGGCTGCCCTTTAATGCAGGAACTCTGTCTTTGTCCTGTTGCAGATCCGTGCACGCTTTTTGCTGCAGGAGGCTATGTCACAGATTTCTTGCTTTTTACGCTTCTTACTGAAAATTGCGTTATTGATTGTCACCCCCTCCAGTTTGCACTATCAAATAAGCCTTCAACCTCAAAAGATTGCGGAGTCAATATGTAAGCATAAGACAAATGTTGAAATGCTCTCATATGGCTCCACAAGTTCTGTTATAAGATGTGGTGTGGGCCTAGTTTAGTAAGCGCAGAGCTGGACTGCCTTGGTATTTGACTATAGTCTTCTGGTTGATATTCGACACAAGAACAATGCATCCATCGACCTTCAATTACATGTAAGGAAATGAAAAGTCTGAGTTTGCAAAGTTTTCATAAAAGAACAACATTTAAACTACTCTGATTATCTTTTTGTCTGATCACGGACAGAAGGGAAAACCTGTTTGAAAATAGTCATTTCTTTTGTAATTACATGTGGAGACACTAGCACTGAGAAAATTACAAACTTCACCTTTAGCAATGCCTCATTGAGCCTGACAAATGTTTCAGTTTAAAAACTCATTTTAAAACAGAAATGCTCCGTGTGTTTCTTCCTCAAATATTCTAATTATCTTCTCTTTCTTCGCAAAGCAGGCAAGTGCAAACTCAACCGATTTCAGCACTTGGCTTAGAATATAGATCTAAATCCCAGAAAGCTTGTTATTTCCAGTTGAGATTTTGGAAGCAGTTAAAGTCCTGTCATGAATGATGAAACATCTTCTTCAAACCTGTGCGTTGTCCTCATTATGGACTATTACGGATAACAACGAAGGATCCATAGAGTAAACATCGGTCGAAAAATTGAGGGCTGATGAGCTTTTATGCAGATTAATTTACCACTCAACTGAGCTACAGCATGGCTTCTTAGGGCTTTCGGCCAAGGATAATAACAATGATTTATACACGCTGTACAGCACTGAAGGAAATACGTTAGTTTACTTCATGAGCCTATTAGGAGAAGCACAACAAGAGCCATTACAGCTTACAACAACAATAAGAAAGGATAACTCAGCCTGACCAATTTATGTAATTGAAAATGAGTCTGTCATCACTGAATTATAATACACACTATATTACAAGAAAATATTCGAGGGGCTCTTCATTTCTTCGGCACAACCATGAGCACATATTGCTTTTCTGCTGGGTTCAGATCTGTGTGGTTTCAGTCCATATGTATTAAAATTACTTTACACACACACACACACACACCCACACACCTTTCCATCCCAAACCCTGTGCCTTAAGAGTGGAAGCCCGGACAGATTTGTGCCTACAGGATCCATTATTTATCAGTACCAGAGAGGAGCAGCGTTTTGCTTTTTTGAGAACATTTATGTAGCTCTATTACAAATGCTGTTCACACAACTGCATTTCTGCCGAAGCGTGGGGTTATTTGTAAATGTTACACATTACAGCGGCTTCCTGGAGACTTTGGGGTTTCCGTGTTTCTTGCCAAAATGAAACACATGGTTGGACGGAGGAAATATTCTGTGACGCCCAAGAAAACATGTAAGGAATGCTAAATGCATGTTGAAGGGAATGGTGTGTGTTGTGAAGACGCAGATTGCGTAGGGATGATGCAGTTTGGAAAAGCACCAAGTGGGGGGCAGCCAGTTGGTCTGTGTCATGACAGAAAGATGGCGTAAGCACTCAGGGCAGGCAGGGACAGTTTTTAAAGCCCTCGAGGCAGTCCGGAGGGTCTGAACAGAATGGCAAAGTGCCAGACAAAAATACCCTGACCAAAGCCTCTGAATCATTAAGCTAGCACCCCCTCCACATCTTGCTTCCTTCTGTTGCATTTGTATAAAAAATACATTTACAGTGATGCTATGTGCCTACTCAACACAAACCACATATATACTGCCATGCATAGAGTAAATTTGTCAAGTACATTTCACATTTTTTTCCCACCCAGCACTTCCCGTCAAGGATTTAGAGTCATGCCTTCAAAATTGATACAAAAAAATGAAAATTAATGAATAAAAATAAGGAGAAAAATGCTTGCCTATGCAAAACTCGCCACATGCACAATGCAATGTTCCAACTAATTCGTAGCAGTTATTTTAAAGGGGTCATCCGGTGCCACATGCACTTCTACAAGCAGTTTGGACTGAAATGTGTGTTGGGAGTGTGTGTACACAACCACCCTACAATGATAAAGATCCACCAGTAGTTCTCTTTTATTTTAATAAAAATAAGTTGCCCCTTCAACTTATTTCAAATCAAGCCATTCTCAAATGCATGTGGGTGTGGCGTCACACCAACAGAGGTCACCCCCACTATAGTTGATTGACAGCAGCGTGTCACACAGACTGGCGTCTTACCTCAGACCTGCCCTGAGTGAGCCGTCATCAGACCGAGATGCAGAGACAAGCAAGACTCCTAAGAGATTGAGGTGTTTTGTGACTGAAGACGCGGAAGATTTACATTACATTTGGTTCTGAAGGAAATGCACCCTTGATCAAGCGAAATGCGTTTATATTTGCGAGAATCATTCATGATCCAGCCTCACCTACAGAAGCAGTGAGTATAATGTCTTTAAATGAATCTTTGCAAATGGCCTTTCCTAATAAAAACAGCTGTTTTGACGGGGGAAAATCAGCGTTTTTTACACTATCTTTGAGAAAACAAACTATATTACAAACTTTCCATTAAGAACCTAAAGAATCATATAAGCTTGTGAAAAATTGGCTTTGTATGACTCCTTTAAAGATCGAAAAAAATAAAAATAAAAATACCACCCCAAGTTTTTAGAGTTTCTCAGATGAAGTCTTTAACATGTTATTTCCTGACATTGTGTTGCCTGGCAGGTGAAATCAAAACAAATTAAATAGCATTACCTTTCTTTAACTTGCATTTTTCTGAGGTATCATTCACAGCAAATGTTATGGGGTGACCTGATGCATTTTAATGGTTGCAATACATTCAGCATAATATACAAGCAGTAGTGCATTACTTAAAATCACACACAAAAATCTCTTTAACCTTAAAATTACCCAAAGGTGAACCTTTCTGGATCATCTTGATCACCCAATCTGTCTGAAGAATATGTTTTTGCTTTCAGTGAAGGTGTGGAGAGAAAAAAAATTAAAACTATTTATCCTTCAGTTATCTTCCCTTATTGAGGAGCGGTTTGTTCTCTGTTGTGAGAACTGATGATTGCTTTCTATCATTAAGTTGTATTAGCACCATTGGTCACAAATGTTACTTAAGCCTCTGGAGTGACTGGGGTTTACAAAGATGATGGAAGTTTAATTTACATCATGACTAATGGTTGGATAATATGAGAACTGAAAAAGAGTCAGAGGTATGCGTAGTGAAGGGTATACTTTTTTAAATGAAGTATAAATCCTGTCTTCAGGAAGTGGAGGATAAAATCATCACTGGAACAATTAAAAGTCCAGCCTTGACAGTTATGGAGGAGAAAAATACTGCTCACTCTGGCATAAACGCTGCTTTTAACACTTCTCATGGAGCTGTGCTTGAGGACTACTAATCGGGCTTGACCTAGCGGCAACCTTCCAAAGCAAAAAAAAAAAAAAAAACTGACTGGGCTTTTATCTGAACCAGACATCATTCTCAGAGGAACGAACACAGCCAATCAAAACAGCAGTATGCTAGGCTCAGTTACAGTATAATGTATGCTAGAGCAGTTACTGAATAATACATGCACCCACCCACAAACACACACTCCTGATATTTATTAGACAAATCATTTTATTTATTTATTCATGAAACTACCATGTTTATGGCATTCAGTAAGTGTTATCTTGGGCTGGATGTTTATCAAATAGCTTGGTATAAAACTAAAATTACAGTTATAATCTGATGAGTTTTAAAATGTCCATTCATAAATAACTTCATAATTCTGGTATAATGAGCTGTTCTACACTACAACATTTTTTAACATTCAGCCAGCATTTGTGCATACAAGTGACTATAATTGTTCATTTTATTATTTTTGACTGCGTTTCATTTTTAGTTAATTAAAATATATAAATGAGAAGTCATTACAACACAAACATAAATTTATTGACTTTTTTAAGGCCTCTCAAACATTTCTGATTCCTCTTTTTTTTGCTCTGTGGTCAGACAATCTAATCAATCATAGAGAAGACTTCCTATTTTCGCATACTGGCCTGTTTCACCCTTTGCTTAAGCATGTCAGAAAATTGATATAACTCTGCGTATAGAAACAGCCTTAAGTGGCATCCAGTGACTCTCCAGGGAAAGAGCGCTATTATAGGTTGAGAGGGACAGGAGCAGTCAGGCAGCAGTAATGGAGATTATAGGTGCATAAATGAATGTAGAGATGTAAAATTAATGGGGCCTTGTTGACACAGCTCCTTTGTTAGTTTTAAAACACTAAAACTCTTTTTTTCTCCTTTTCCTCTCTCACTTCCTGTCTTCCACCACTGCATTCTCAGTAGTTTCACGCTGAAGAAAACCAAAGAAATTGCATCAATTCTTCAGAGCAGTTTCATTTAACTATCAACTTTGTCAGTGCACAATGTTTGCAGATGTTTCTCTTATACATTTTTGGAAAAAACAAAACAAAACATAGAAACAAAAAAGACACTTGACAGTAAAAGACTTCAAAGAAGAGCTCAAAAATTCAGCTCAAAGAAATGCTAAATAAATACATAAATAAAATCCAGATTTTAAACTTTTAAGAATCTTGTCTAACCTGTCTGAACACATATTTTAAGTCAATGTGTTCCCAAAACACTTTTTTTTTTTTTTAAGTTCTAGAGAACAATAAGACCAAAACCAAACGAGGAACGAGGAGTAAATAATGACAGTTCTCATTTTAGGATGAACTACCCCAGTGAATCAAGTGGAGCTCTATATGAATTTCCTCTGTGCCAAAGTTATAGGCCAGGGGGAAAAGTACAAACAAAGTTGAGCAGAGGGAACTCTGCTGGGACAGAAAATGAGATTTATTTATCTCTTTCACCCTCCTTTAAAAATTCAGAGAATAGCAATTTATATTCAAGAGGAGATGCGGTTTGTGCTCTAAATTCTCCACTACATTCTGAAAGTAACCACAGGCGCTGAGGAAAAGGCAAGAAAGGGACCTAATCTTTCTTCCACATACAAACAGGGCATGCCAAGCTCTCTGTCAGAGTGCCGGGTAAAAGAATAAACAAGAGGAACACCAG
The DNA here is from genome assembly GCA_032359435.1 of Enteromius unitaeniatus. Taxonomy (NCBI): domain Eukaryota; kingdom Metazoa; phylum Chordata; class Actinopteri; order Cypriniformes; family Cyprinidae; genus Enteromius; species Enteromius unitaeniatus. The sequence goes on along the minus strand of JAUMHI010000037.1, from coordinate 2,239,327 downwards.
TAGCGCTGCTACAGGCCTCTTTTCCTTTTGCGGTGCATCCTCTAATGAGGGAAAGCTTCTCAAATGTGCTGCTTTAAAATTCTGCTTCTGTCTCTGGCACATTCACACCTAGCTGGACAAAAACACGTTGCAATCTGGTTAGAACTAAGGTGAGAGGAGATGCACAGGCACACTGAAATATAAGCCTCATTTTAACAGAGTTCCTGTTTTGGGTGATTATTATTACATGCAGACGCTTGTGCAAACATGCACGCTACAGAGAATTGGAGCCATTGCTTTGTCAGATAAGCTACAAGAACATTTTCTATCCCTTTTTAGATTTAATCACAACAATGGCAAGTAGTTTCTAGGCTTATACATGTGAAAATACATGCAATATCCAAATCACATTTTCATATACAAGTAATAATTAAATGCAAAGTTTGACTCGTCTTCATGTTAAGCAATTGAAAGAGTTTAAGTACAACACTGCCTTGCAAGCACTGAGTGAAAGCTTGGCTGAAAAGGGTTAGGAAGGTGAAGCGGGAACAGGCCAGCGATTCGTCTGTGGGATTCACTGGAAATCAATTTGTGGAAGTACGGTCACACAAGGGTAGGCTTCAAAGAGAGCCCCAAAACAGCATATGATAGAAAGAGTGTTTGTGCAAACTCTCTCGGATACAGCACACTGCGTCATGTTAAACCCGAACGGTGCTTTTTTGATATTTGAGGCTGTTGTGTTGTTTAACTGTGGGGAAATCCAGAACATGAATGAGATGCATCAGTCAAAGAACTAGAGATTGAAAACATGCATGAATCATACAAAATATTCCTCATGTTGTTCTTACAAAGATTTGACCTGTGCCTTCTTCATAAGACACTGCTGCCCTCCTGCAAACAACCAAGATGTGGGAGAATTTACCAAAACTAGAATTAACAAATCTGTAATATTCCTTGGAGGATCCTGTGCGAGTGATTTCAGATGTGCTTGTTTTATCCATTTATCAAACACTGTGCTACAGTTGCTAAGCTCAGGCTTGTCACTTGTGTTTGTATCTCATATCGAGTGTCCCTGGAGAGAGTCTGCCACTGAACAAGGCTGAACGACGCACAAAGTTAGGGGGTTTAAAATTCTTGTAATTACCTTTAGGATCAGATACTGGGGTATATGAAAAAGACATGTCAGCATGACAGAAAATAGAGGTAGCATTGAATAAATGGCTCCATCTGGCTTCTCTTTTATAACAGGTAAATTGTACTCTTATCATATCTACGGCAAACATATAGATTCTGCATTTTTTTCAGTAATTGGATGTCAGTCCTTTGAATCAGACAGCTATTTTAATGGAGTAGATCAAGACCCTGAAACTGACAAAAATTTCAGATCCTAGTTTCTGAAGTGACAACTTATTATACACACACCATTCTTGGTCTCAAAGAATGAGGACTATAAAGAAACGCATTACAAAAAGGAAACCTTGTATACAGAAAACAGAAGGCCAATAGTGGTACTATTAAATGATTTCTGTTCATTTAAAAGTAAACTGTAAGCTGTAAACTGAAAAGCTATATTTTTTATGTGTATATCCTTGACAACTAAAAATGTTACATTTCTGGCCAATTTAAAGAAAAACAAAAGTGCTGAATTTTATTTGACTGTACCACTTTCATCTAAAAAACTAGATTGACCAGAAAAAAAGTTGTATATGAAGGATTCACATTGGACATACTGGCAGATGGCCAAAATGACTTTTACACATACAACTAAAATACATAAAAACAGTGAGGACTTTAAACCTTTCGTGAATCATCCTGGTGCCACACACAGCTGCTCTGGCTATAGGGCCTATAGGTTACAGTAATGTTGGAAACAAACAAAAAGAACACTATTACAAAATATTCAATTACACCTAAGATGATACTGACCCAAAAATGAAGCTTTTGAATATAGTTAGTCTCATCTATTCTGAACGTGTTGCACACACATGTTAAAATGCCACTGGTAATGGACTTTTTCAATTTTCAAAAGGACTTCCCCAGCACTGACATTTAAAGGCATGAAAACTCATGCCTTTAAGAAAAGAAAGAGGCCTTAGGGTGACAACAGTGATGGCCGACTCACTTTGTTTGGTGTTTTAATTATAAACTTGATGGTTCAATTAGGACAAACTAGGATGTGGTACAAATAGATTTGATTTTTTAAGGAGGCAGTGCACTCTAGCCTAGACGTGACCAGTCAAATCTTTCTTCATTTAAATAAATAAATAAAGCTTGGTTGAAAAGCACATTCCTGCTGTTAAATGCCATGTGACGTTGCAGCACACAAGGAAAAAATAAGTGTCCTTCACAATACATCCTTAAATAAAAAGATATTTAGTATCAAAACAAATCTGTAAAATAAGAGAAAACTAAGAACAATGACAAAAAAAAAACAGCCCAAGTACTGAATGCACTCAAGATGAGAAGCGACACCTCACACACTGTACAGTTAGTGTATGAAACAGCTAAATTGTAAGCAGAACTTTTCCTCTTAGAATCATTTCGTCTGATTTGATGGTTTAGTGCCTGACAGGACACTGGGGCACTATATTCATTACAGCAGCTGCCAAGTAGCACTAATGAACGATGAGGTTGTCTGAGCAGAAATAAGGTCAGCCTTTGGTTGAAAGAGCTGATTGGGAAATCTTGTCCCTTTGGGCAATGAAAAAAAGAAAAAGACAGAAAGGGTAGCTGTAATAAACCTTGGAAACCAGAAGGGGGCAATGAAGGCCAAATTAGTTTACCATGGTTTGTATATGTTCCTCTCTGTGCTTTTCTCTTTTTCTCTCTCTCTCTCATTTTCTACCAGTGTTGCCAAAGCCGCAGAATCGGGCCACTTTAATGACCCCTATAATGTGACATTTAGCCCCTGGAATGTGATGTTTAGCAGGGGAAACCCCGCCAAAAAAAAACATGCATTGTACCCCACCGGAATGAGATTTTTACCAGGAATCCACCCCTAAAAAGTGATTTTGGGCTAGATTTGAGTAACAATTGAATGGGCTATGCTGTAAAAACCAGTCAACCCTGCTGGCTACACCATAATCTACCATAAAAGCAAGGCCACACAACATGGTCAAAATTATGCCAACAAAATGAACTACTCTTTAAATATATTGCATTTATTACCCTGAATGACCTCTAAATTTAGATTTACTAAACAGGGCAAATTAGCATTAGAGCGCAATTCCATAAAAGTTCCAATGGGAGGGTAACGTTCTGCATGTGATTTACTGACAATGCATACATTAAAGAACACAAACAGATCATTTCCATAACTATCAAGAGCAGTGCTAATTACTGCCTGCTTTAAGACATGCTTTTTTGTTACAAAACAGCATTGCGTGATTCATTGTAAAACTCTCCTCCCTCAAATTTTACGTCTGAAAGGGAAACTCCTACAAAGTCATATTCAATAAAGATCAGGTGCAAATATAAACTGTCCCTTCTCAGCGCTAATTCTTTACTGCGTGCCTTTAGTAAATTTCGTTTTAGAATTTAGAGAATTATTCATTTTATAAAATTTGAAAAATGCTGTTCAGGTCTCTTGTGCATATGCATAATAGCCCTAAAAGCCAACGTGGAGAAAAAAAGCTACTTCAGTCATTGCAGCACCATTGCTATAGTTAAATACTTCTGCTTGCCTGACTGAAAGTTTGCTTAGCAAAACTGTTTAGAAGAAATAAGGGGGGGATTTTCTCACTCACGTTTTACTTGAGCTGCTGGAATAGCTTACTGTCAGCACATACACAGGACAGAGGAAGGACTGGGGACACAGGTCAGATTTGGACAGTGGCCATTTCAATTTGTTACTTGGATTACTGTAGATTGAACAGACTGCTAGAGACACCAGGGACAGTGATAACAGCTCAGGCAGTATGACAGATTCTCTAAAAAGTTTTACTTCTTATTTATTTTAGTTTTTTAGAAGCGTCATTCAAAAAAATCATTTTGTGTTCATTATTGTGAACATATATCACATGGCCAAAGGCTAAAATGAAAAGGCATGTTTAAAATAAATAAATAAATAAATAATTGTCCTATTCTTATTGAGTTAGTCATTTTCCAGTCTTTTGTGCCTAGGATGTTCTTGGGGCTTTTTTTTTTTTTTTTTTTAACACCAGTCTGCCCACCAGGTGAAAACTGCGAGGCAAATCTCAGAACACTAATGAGCAAGATAAGATAAGTGCAGCAATATAGCTAATTATTACAGTATCTTTTTTGTGTTGCTGTTACTTGCCTGCATTGTCTCTTCTCTGTAATTGCTTTCTCAGCTCATCCAGATCATCGTTTAACATTTGGCTCCACTGGGACGGTAAATTCAAAAGTACTTGACACTACAGGAGTGACTGAGATGCATTTGTTGCATTGAATCCCTTCCCGCCAGAGACCTGATGTGGACAAACTCCTGCTTGTTTTTGAAAGCGCATGGGGAAATTTAAAAGAGAAGATCCTGCTGGAGAAGGAGAGGTGCAATGATTAGGGGATGAAATCTAATGTAATCCTTATCATCACGGTCATTATTGATGACAATGATTATGTTGTTACTCATTTGATGCTTTTGTAGCCTCTGGATTTCCCCGTTAGTATAATTCCTTGAATGAAAAAAAGTCAAGCTTTGGTACTCTTGAATAGCGAAGTCTATGTAACGAAACTAGTGATGACAATAAAATTCAGTGGTGCTTTAGGTGTATAATAGTACTTGAATGTTCTTTGGTTATTAGATAAACTACACGTAGTTTGGTGTATTTTTGCAAAGTTGAAGAGTCCTACAATGTTACTGTATACATGATGTAACTACAGTGGATAGTGTAGGATCAAAAATGTAAGAATCTGTCTTAGATCTGCTGATCCTACATCTTGACATAACAACATATAAGAAGTTAAGGCAGAGTATTTCATTTTTAAAGTAAAACGTTAACATTCCAGTTTGCAGCCAGAGGTTCCTGCAAGGTCCTTTTCTTCTCTTACTGTAAGTCAAATGAAGTTGATTACTGAGGCACTGGCTATGCTGATTGGATCAGGATTGGTGTAATAGGTGAAGTTTGCAATACCTGAATACAACTTTCAACTGTCTCAAAACTTACGCCTGTCTCAAAACTTAAATGTTTATTGAACTACTATGTCGCCATATTGCTGATTTTTGTTACTTCTCGGAAACAAGTAGGTTGTTTTTGCATGCGTTTTGTATTTAGACTTGCTCCAGTCTTGCATCATTTTCATACATTTTTTTAAACTGGCTGCGGAGCTGGACCATCTGGAACCGCCACAGCTGAATATGAGGCAACTGTCCAATATAGGTACAGTACAAACAACAAAAGTGCTGCAAGAGTATAAAGTGAAAGTAGTGTTCTGTAAAGTGTAGTAGTCTAGTAGATGAAGATGTATTGTACACATTCTGTTTCTGTGACGCATGAGTTGCACATATTATTTTTGTGCCTGTATTAACACGTTACACAACAGGTGCTATGTTCCAGAAGCAGCACTGGGAGTATGGTTCTTGCCCTGCATCATTCACTAAACAGAAAATGTGTTGAAAATCATATTATCCGTGCAATGTTTTTTTTTTTTTATGAAGCAACATACAACAATAACGTCTAGGTTACAACGGTAACCCTCGTTCCCTGAAGGAGGGAACGGAGACGTTACATATGGGATCTCGCATG
>JAUMHI010000037.1:2216146-2232506 GCA_032359435.1 Enteromius unitaeniatus | reverse complement strand
AGACTCGGAGGCGATTGGTCTCTCATGCGAGATCCCATATGTAACGTCGAAGTGAACTCGACTGAAGGGGAACTAATCCTCCATTGTTTCAAAGAAGACATCTTTTATGCTTGATACAAGTTCCACACAGAGTAACAGACACTGAATTCAGTGTATTAAGCAGCTCAGGGCTGCGATTTGGATTTTGTTTCATGTTCATTGCCATTTAGATGTAAATAATATCTAATCAAAATCAAGGTTATAATAGTTCTCAGTGTCTCACTTCCAGTGACCATGTTATTATTGTAGTAGTTTAAGGAAATGCTCAATAAAATCCCTTTATCTTGTTCTTCAGTTATGCAGTGTTTCTACAGTGAGAGCTTGCCGCTGTAGTTGGTCTGTGGTCTTACTTTGACAGTATAGGGGGATATAAGTGAACTTCAATGGAAAAAAACAGCAGCAGACAGAACATCTTGTCCAACTTTGAAATGCTTGCTACCGGACATCTTCCCTGCGCTGTTCTTTGTTCAAGGTAACCTTTTTCCATCCTTACCCATCAGAGTGAAACACAAAGTTGTTGTCCAAGCCTTCAGCAAACTATTGCAGACTATATCTTTTATCTATTTGTAATGCATGCTGCAAACTGTCTTAAAATGCTGCTAAGATGAGTTTATTTTTCCTAGTATTCAAGTAAAGTAATCCTAAGGCCAATCATGCAGTTTTTTTTCTCTTTTACTTTTGTCAGTGACTAACTAAAAGCTATTATTCTAGGTGTACTTGCTGCAGGTTGCTGGATGCAGTCTTTTTCGTTTTGAAAGTGAAAATACTTTTGTTTTTGCTTCCAAAAGAGGACATAACTAGATATCAGTGGTTATATATAATATATATACTATTGAAATGTTTTAGGTGTGTTTTTTTTAAAGAAATGAATGCTTTTTAATTAATTAATTAATCAAAAGTGACAGTAAAAACATTTATAATGTCACAAAGGGTTCTATTTCAAATAAATCCTGTGCTTAGCAAAGTTCTATTCATCAAAGAATTATAGCATATTAAGTAGCAAACACTATTATTAATAACTGATGACCAATATTAACTGAGCAGTAAATCATCCTCAGTAATGATTCAGCTTTAATCACAGGAAGAAATTACAATTCAATAAAAATATTCAAATAGGAAATAGTTATTTCAAACGGTAATAATATTTCACAGTTTTACTGTTTTTAAATGTATTGTGATCTATATATTTGATTTATATTTGCATAAATGTATATACTGTAGTATTCACAGGAGTAGCCTGTCATTGCTCACTAAGCAAAGAATCTACAGTCTGGCGATTCTGACTCACAAACTTTAAGCAAGTTACGTTTCCTTACTGCTACTTACTATCAAACATGAGTTTTAAGCAGTGAAGGGTAATGTTAGCGCTTGTTGTTTGTTGTTTCTCCAATCACGAATGCAGATATGAGTGTTATGTTTATGAGGCGCGATGCAATGCGGCGTGTAATAACAAAGCACTAAGTTATGATAATCAGTAATTATGTCTTCACTGGATGCAACACATGCCTCGTTTGTAATGTGTTTTATTGTTTTGGTGTAATTTCTGCCACGCGCTTCTGGATAGCCGGCCAATCAGAGCACACCTCGCTTTCTTTTTTGAGCACGAGCTTTGTACAAATCAACCTGTTTCAGGAGGCGGGGCTTAGAGGAGAAACAAAAATGTACAGTATGTGTTTTTTACACCACATAAACACATGGCATTACACCAAATACACACAATGATGTTTTTTAGCAACTTCGTATGACACCTTTACGGTTCCAACACATGAATGCTCATAAAGTGAAATCAAAATGAAACTTGTATATAACAAGATGCAAAAGTTTTAATTTGATTATAGTTTCATATGGTTTAATAAGCCTTTGAAAAGGAAAACAACGTGTTCTTCAAAAACGTAAAGATCATTTAATTTTACCTTCATTTTAAACTCCAAATGATAAAAACATTGTCAAGTTGCATAACATGACTTTTGCTGTCCATTTCAAATGAAAAGTTGCCTTTTTATTGCAGTAGCCTGCATATTGCTGGCTTGAATTGTATACAAAGCAACCAGTTAACATGCCAACCTTCATGAATTTCTGATACCGTAGAAATTAATAGGAAACGAGAGAAGGTCACAATACTAATGTCTACACAAGACAACAATTTGTTTAGATGGCATAGTTTAAAATGTGTTAAATAGATTAACTATGCATTCAATTTAAAAAGTTGTCAGATATTACAGGATTGCGATATATATTTACTTAATATTTTCATATAAAAATCTTGTATTACATTTAAAAAGAGCCATTCTAACATGAATATCAACATTTGCAGCTATATTTTGTTGCACAAGATTATTGATCACTCATATATGAACCATACTGGGAAATCTAAACTATATTAGTAAATTAAAACTTTAAACATTTTTTTGTGTATTGATATGATAACGGGTGGGAGAAACAGTAGTCATTGTAGTCAAAATGTCATAGCCATAATTAAATTATGAATTGTTTATTGATAAAGCATGCTCTATAGGTAAGACATCACAGATATATTTTGTGGTAAGCAGAATAAAGCACACAGAGGACACATCTGCAGTGGCATTTATCATGAAATGTGGCATTTACACCAAAAAAAACACATACTCAACAGCTTTTAGAAAAGTTCACCAGTCAACCAAAAAACTGAACAAGTTTATTTGACAGAAACAAGAAAGTAACCAGTCAACAACATTCTGTCAAGAACTTTTCTGTGTAAATACATCAATTCACTTTCAGTACAATCACATATAATTGTTTGGGATATTAGAATTAGATCGTGAATCTCCATGCACCAATAAAAAGCTCATTAGTTTAACTTGTTGGTGTAGGTTTATCTGTTGCATGTGGTTTTTCTGTCGTGATTGGTGTCTGGAAGAAGATGATAATTCTAAACGACGTTCCTCTTAAGGTAATTCAGTTCATTACAGTGAGATGTTCTGTTTTGTGAGTTTAGTAGACATGATTTATCTGTTGTGAGACTGCTTGTTTTATTCACCAGCTTTGAGTTACTTTGAGTTATAAATAAAAATATATATTTCTTTCAACAGCAGATTAAATGTTGTTGTTTTTCTCTCTTTGAATGCATATGACTGATGATGGGGTTTTTTTAATGATGAGGACTTTTGCTTAATAGCAGGTAGTTCCTTCAGCAATGGGCAGGACTAACTCACAAGCTGTAATCCCATTGGTTGAGATGTGATTAATAGGCCAACATCTGTCACAGATTAGCATACCAAATGAGGAGCTGCAGGAACATGTGAGTGCCAGTGATGCCAATATAGCTTTTTTTAGATTAGAGACTTCACTAACCTTTTTGAAACGTCATTTTTTTTTTTAGTTTGGGGATAAATACAGCAACTACTTGGATGAAACTTATTTAAGTTCTCATCTGTTTATTCATCTTTATATAGATTGGTGAATTTGCCATTGTGGTGTCATCTAGTGACATTTAGCTACTTCCAATTGAAAGCAGTTGGTCACACTGGTTTGTACAGACAAGTCATCTTTGAATGTGGTAAGTTTGCATTGTTTACATTTATTAAAAACATTATAGTTCTGAGTCCCTTTCAGCTTGTTTTATTAATTTTGTATTTTGTTAGTCTGTTGACCAATGCATCTACACTTTTTGTACTTTACTATAATAAAAACACTCTTTTTGTTTACTAATTTACTTTTCTTGTTTGCCTATAGCAGCTAATGAATTGTCTCTCACATTCACAGAAAATAGTTTAGGCTTGCTTATGCAAACCTCATGTCAACTGAAGCTGATTCATTTCAGCATGTGTCCCCAGGCTCTTCATGGTTCTTGTGTGAAATGACTGATGTTAATTGCTTGAAGTAGTTCTTTAGATCAGTGGTTCCCAATTCCAGTCCTGGGGACCCCTGCTCTGCACATTTTGCATGTCTCCCTCATCGAACACACCTGATTCCACTCATGAGCTTGTTAGTAGAGACACAAGAAGTGAGGTGTGGGTGTGTAATTGGGAGAGACATATCAGGGCAGAGGGGCTTCCAGGTGAGGTTTGGGAAGCACTGCTTTAGATCATGTATATGTGTGGATTATTTAAATGTAGTTTTTGCGTTGTGCTAGAAAGAAGGCTCCCGAATTATTATTATTTTTTTTCTTTTTTTCTTTAATTTAGTTTTTATTAATTATTATTCGAGGCCAGATTGGTTCACCACACATCAGTCTGTTTAATATTCATCTTGTCTGTCTGAGACTTGTGGTTTCCTACAAGAGCTTGTGACCTGTTTCTGCTTTTGTTTTTTACAGAGCTGCTGGGGGTCATGAGGAGGTGGGAATGAGCAATCGCTGAACCCTCATTTTCCTTTAACCTTTTTGGCTGCCTGGATGCAGTGAAGTGTACTTTTCTGTTGTAATGCATCTTCTGTTGGACCCATCTGATTATTCCAGCTTGGACCCATTCTGTGGGTAAATGCTTTGAGCCATATGTTTAAACCAGGGCTGTCAAATATCCATCCTGGAGGTCTGGTGTCCTGCAGAGTTGAGCTCCAACTCGCCTTAACACACCTGCATGGAAGTATTTAATGTGTAGTAAGAGCTTGATGAGCCCCTTCAGCTGTGTTTGATTAGGGTTGGAGCTAAACTCTGCAGGACACTAGCCCTCCAGGACACCGTTTGGACAACCCTGGTTTAAACAAATGGCTTCCATTAGAGAATGATGAATGCAGTTTGTGTGTAAATATAAGCTGTGTGCACCAATAAAAGGATAAATGTGACATTTGTGTGCTGTTTGATTTCCAGGTCTCATCTCGGGTTGTCTGAAAATCTGCTGTTACTTTTAATCAGTTTAATCTTTCAAATGAGATTTGGGTGCTGCATCTGACAAATTCAGAAGATTTGCCTTTGAATAAGCTATGAGTCAGTTGTAATTTCAAGTTGAAACTGTGTTTTAGCTGTCCCTAACAGAACCTTGTAAATTCTACTTGATCAGCACTGTTTATATCTGCCTTATAATGCCTTTTGTGTAATGCAGTTGTAGTCTGAATTGTTCCGCTGTCAGTGATTCTAGCATGGATCAAAGAGTCTCAAGCTGATGTTCATCTCTGTGTGAGAAAACATCTATTTTACAGGCCTACAATAATCTTGTAGGCTGAACACACCCTTTACCATGTGAAGGAAACCGAATCCTAGTGGGGGAGGCTGCTGCATGTAGGCTACAGTAGGTGGGCTGATGAATATCTTATTCCTCCAAAAAAAAAAAAAAAAAGACTTAGTCTGTTTCTGGATAAATTTTAGAAGTCGAACATCAAAATTTAGTATCCTGCTCCATAACCCCTACTGGATATTGCATCTGTAGCCCCAGGGGGAGCGTCTGGATCTTCACTCCCCCTGTTGGTCTAGCCTTCTCTCGTCGCAGGTTGTGCTCTGATCCGCTTTGGTGCTTGTCACAGCTCACAACTGGACGACTGTCACGCAACCATGCTTCAGTGACCAGACGGGGACTTGAACCCCAGACCCTTCTGTTTCCAGGAGGATACACTCAAACCACTGAGCTACTGGTACTTCCACAACTTTTCTCCTTTTTTTTTAAAATTTGTCTCTTTAATCACTTATGATTATGATTAGTAAAAGAAAACTCTTTCTTGTCTACACAGGATTCGAACTTGGGTCTCCCATGTCAAGTGCTGTTGCACAGACCACTAGGCCACTGCTAATTCTTCCCTTTCATGCAATTTTGTCATCTTTATTCAGTCAGAAACCATTCAAACTACAATCATTTTTACTGCCAGAACCGGGATTGTCCACACAAGCGTTTAAGCCACTGGCTCATCCTCTTTTGTACAGCTTTTATTTTTATTTTTTGGTCTATTTTAGTCTTGACTTTCATTTAGAAACAAGTTAAACAAAACACTTTTTTCACTTAAAGAGAGCCTTGAACTAGGAACTCCCACACCAAGAACTGTTGTTGAGACCACTAGGCCTCTGTAATGGATTTGAACCCAGACCTCCCACGTTAAGAGTTGATGCTCACACCACTTGCCCTTTCTGAAGGAGCCCCTTTTTGGGGATTTTTGTCTTTTTTATTTATCCAGAAACCAGTTGAACTAAACTTTTCCACTTAAAGAGATTCGAGCTAGGATCGCCCACATCATGAACTGATGTGCAAACCACTGAGCCATCATCTGTTCTGAGTTTTTTTTTTTTAATTATTGTTTACCGCAAATTATTGTTTACCGCAATAGAGGGCATTCACATCACCAAGCCACTTTCTCTCATGCTTTTTAGGAATTTAGTTGTTTTTATTCAGTCAGAAAGCAGTCAAAATATTTTTCCCTGCAAGAAACTCCTTAACTGAACTGCAACTCCTTACTGAAGTTCTTGTTGTCTGCTTTGAGACTCATGATGTTTGATTAACTTATTCGGGATGAATCAGAGTCACTGTTTTCTGACTCGTGCAATGAGCTGATTGTCAGATTTGTTGGAGTTTACAGCTGTAACTTATTTCTTATTAGGTATTTAGAGTCTTATATGAGCTTGTTTAGGATTTATTCTTAATCAGACAAAAGACATAAAACCAAGATTCCATAAGCTCAGACTTCATTCACATGATAATATATTTAACTTTCATGTCTTTAACACACAGCGACATCTGTTACTGATATATCAGGAGATCATATGGATGTTACTTTTAAAAAAGAACAGCGTAGGACACAGGGCAGTCCTCAGAGATAAAATAGTTAAGATGGTGTTTATTTTTTTAATACAACGCATATAATAAAAGTCTTTCAGTAAACAATCGGAATTAAATGATAAGTCACACTGAAACAGAACGGTGACATCTCACAGATATTTAGCCTCTTGTGGGAAGTTCTACTACATACTGAAGAACAACATCAACTTCTAGACTCGAGAGCTCTGGGGGCTTTTCAGTCTATGTGAGAGTTTGAGTATAACAGCTCAGAACAACAGAAAATGTTCCTTCTTAGCATCCAAACCTCTTATTCTCTGTCCTCCTTTAAGCACAGGTCTAAGGTCATAGGGTGCTTCCTTAGCGAGTCTTGAAAAGAAACAACTCCTGTAACTCTGAAAGAAAAAGTTTTGAGTATTTTTTAGGCCGCTGTGGACATTACACTCAACCAAAAGCTTCTCACATTCACCAGGTGCATCAGAATGGCCAGAGAGATGCATCTCATGCCTGAAATAAGAAATAAAACAGGTCACCTGACCCTATGAACTTGCATTTTTAATGTTCCATTCAAAGATCTGAACACAAAGATAAGCCTAGTTTCGAACTGAGCTCTCTCTTTAGATACTATCATTTCTTTTATCATATTTATCTTATGCTGACTGAATGTAAAAGCTTGTTGTGTGTGTGTTAGAATATCAGGCTCCAGAGAAGATCTTTGGATAAGCGTCTGGACTGATTAGCTGAAATGCTGAAGAAATGAAATTAGAAAAACAGATAAAGTGCATGGAGATTTGGTGGTTTGTGGGTAACGACGGATCTTTGTGAGGTTGCACTTTAGCTAAAAACTTTGGCATATGCCCGAGATCCTCCAGAAAAAAATTTGCCCAGAAAACTCCCTGAAACACAAGTGACAATAAGAGACAATATACCTCAAATGCTCGCATTAGTGTCTGATTCTCTAACATGTGGAGAACATAACAGTCTGATGACATGACAGGTTGTTCTCACCTGAACAAAGAAAGGCATGCAGGCAGCATCTGATATTTCCTCTAGATTCTTCTCAAAGGCTTTCTCATAGGGGTTGACTGATATCTCTCCATCTACTGTACTTCTTCAATGTCCATTCTCCTTGGGTTTCTGTGATAACAGACAAGTGCACTTGAAACAACACACTTCAGACTGCAACTCCGTAGATGTTTACAATCTAAAGAATGTCTGACAGGGGCTGCCTGTGTTATATTACCCACCAAAAAGAAAAAAAGTAACATATTTATTCTCAACTTGAGATTAAATTTCCCAATGTTTCCCCATAATTGCAAAATGCTTTTTCCACATAATTGATTGCCTTATTATCTCATGTGTTCATGGATTAATGACTTTGGGTTCTATAAAACAGAATGTGTTTTGGGATTTATTCTTCAGGGAGACAAACTCTGGCCTGGCCAAATGAAGCATACTCCAAACTTGATGAATTTCAAAGGAAAATGATCTGGCAGAGACTCAATGAGGGGAAGTGACAAAGTACTGTATTGAAGCTCAGAAACACAGCTTTTGTGATCGTAAGCCATATTAATGACTTTGTTTGCAAACTTTAAACTCTACAATGATCCTGTTGAAAAAACAGCATATGCTGGTAAAGGATGTTTTGAGGAATAGCTGCTGCTTATGCGCTGGTCCTAAGCACTTGACCACTTAAACCAGCTTATGACCAGCTAAGAACTCAGCTCAAAGCAGGCAATGTATGAAGCATCATATGCAGCACATAACAACTGTGTACTTCAGCTCCACTGTAATTAGAAATAAGGAAAATTTGAATTCATTTCTTTGGACTTCCCCATTGTCAGTTGCAAAAATATTTTTCAAACCTATGACTGCATAAATGTAGAGACCTAAATGTTACTATCTTGGACCTTTGAAGGTAAAATGAAACATTTGGTGTGTGCAGACTGTAACGCATCAGAATAGAATGAATAAGGACACATTATGGATGTTATAAATATTTGACTAAGGCAGCTTGTTTATGCAAATATTTCCAAAATAGACAGCAGGCTCTGAGTATCAGAGGAAAAGGTCTAGCTTTATCTCTGTTAGCTGTCCACATACAATAATTTTAAAATAAACAGCGTCAAAAAAAACAAACTTAGTACATTTTTGTGTATTAAAAAAATCACACATGTAGTATGGTGTCGCATTTACAGGTTTAATTCGCACTAGTGGCATTTAATGCACATTCTCTTGTAGCTCACTGATGAACTGTAGGTTCTTAACAACAAACAGAGCATAAGTATGAGTATAGTATCAGCTACATTAAAACAATTTTGTGATTTGAAAGGATTATTTCTGTTATATGTAACATTGTTTATGCAGTGATACGGCAGAATTTGACGGATTATGAAGTACATATTGCCAGTCAACAGGAATGACGTCTCAGTGAAGCTGTGGTGTGTTTATCAGACCCAGCCTAGCTGTCTGTCCGTCCCTGCCTTATAATGATGACAATGATGATTTGAATAATTCGGCTACTTCCTTCAGTTCAGGACACAACCAAATCAGCTGCTCACCAGGTAAGAAGGAACTTTATCTCGGTTTTATTACCCTTATTACTTATCAAGATGAAATGAAATGTTTTGTCTAAGTAAGGTATCGGATCATGTCGTATGCCATTGTTTTTGTTGACACACTGTTCCCTTAACAATGGCTTTTTTAATCTGTGAAAAAAGTAATGATACTTTGTTGAGCAAATGTAAACTTGTTTGTTCATGCAATGCTGATGTTAAATTCTTGTCACAACAATAATGGCAAATGTTAAGGTATAAGTGAGTCCAATAAGTATGTCTTTACTTGTAAAACAGCTAACATCAAGAACGGTGAAAAGATGAGCTTGTTACCTCACAGTACAACAAATAAGTTTAAATGTTGGAAAACAACGACAGCGAAACAATAACCCTATAACAGTAACCACATAATTTATTTATACTGCAATGCATGCTGGGAATACACAAAGCCTTATTTTCACAATAAGAAATTCTTTGAATTTTGAAGTAACTTTGTTGGTCTGACAAGGACTTTTATGTTGCTTCAAGAAAATATCAATTTTTTAGTGTTTGAGATTTAAGGGTTATGTACAGTAAATGTGCGGTTGCATTTTTCACAGGTGTTTTTAACTTTATTAACAGGATCAGAACCTGTTTTCATTCTTTTGCATTCACTCCAATCCACTGATCAGCCCAACTTCCATACTTCAACTTCCTTCTTTAGGCTGAATCATTGCACCACGTGAATAAGATTGATACTATTTATTCAAATATAGCATTCTGGTCTTAAAATAGGATTACCATGGTACTTCTACCTGCCCTGCTTCTTCTCTGGAGTGAGTATTTCATTCTATTTAATTCTAATGCATAACAAATCATCAACTTTGTTGTTCCGTACACACCATGTTTTTGCATTTTAAAAATGCATGAGAATTTTTCTTGTTTTATTAAGACATTAAGGTCTTAGATGAGAACTCTTCTAGTGTATATTCAAATGAATTGTTAAAGTCAATGTTGCACATGTGTGCATGTTTTTGAAAGCCATGCATTTTCTTCCAGTATTTCACTAAAACCTGACTGTCTCCTCTCAGTTGCTCCCTTTTCAAGCTGTACAGATCGACTAAGAACCAAATTCTGGTTACATGAACAACAAACGCAGATAAATGAGGCGATGGATGCATGTAAACAAAACTACAGTGACCTCTTCGCAATCTATGATAAAGTAGAGAATATGATGGAAGCTAAAAGGTTAATGAATACATCTAATTGTAGCTGGATTGCAGCCAATGGCTGTACTTGGTCAAACGGTGGTGCTGTCAGATTCATCAACCTCAAAAGAAATTTTGCTGAAAAATGCTGTGGTGTGCTGACCACTGGTGGAGAATGGGAATGTCTCAACTGTTCTTCAGAAATGTACTTCATGTGTTCAGATTATACTTTAATCACTGAAAACAAGACCTGGTCCGAGGCTCAGCTGTATTGCAAAAAGAACCAAAGTAGTTTAGTCAGCATCAGAGACGAGATGGAAAATAAACAAGTGGAGAAAAATTTGAATGGGACAAACTCTGTCTGGATTGGCCTTCAGTACAATTACAAGGTTGTATGGTCTGATGGTCTGATGGTACATTCTGATTACAAACAAGATGCATGCCTTGCGATTCTCCCAAATCGTCTTTGCAACACAAGTGATTACCCAAGTACCTGTGCTCCTCTTTGCCACAGTAGGTTAAGACGGAATCTTACGCTCACAAGTTCAAGGACACAACACTTGCTTTGAATTTCACATAATTACTTGTTTAGCATGACATGCTGTTGATATTTGGAGCTTTCCGCTAGTGTTACCTTTTTTGTCTTTCCAGAAAGCTTCATTCATGTCAGTAAGAATTACATGTCCTGGGAGGAGGCTCTGGATTACTGCGACAAACAGCCCAATACATCTGGGCTTCTGCGCATCGAGTCTGAGCACGATCAGATAGAAACAGAGCGAGAGCTGAAAAGACTGAAGATCTCGGAGCCGATGTGGATTGGGCTCAGACAGAGTCGACTTTTCGGATTCTGGATTTGGTCCAATGGAATTTCTGTGGGACCCTGGACCAACTGGAAGGAAGGAAGAGCTCCAGAACATCAAACATCTCAGCTCTGCGGCGCTTTAGAGTTGGTGAACGGTAGGTTCAAATGGACCGATAAAGACTGCAGATTAAAAAGTAGATTTTTATGTGAGGTAAAGTAATACATCTTACTCTCAGTTTTCAGCGCTATGCCTTCCTCAGAAAAAGAGTTTAAAAGTATCATATGCTGCATAATAAATCTCTTAGCACTATAAGCTAGTTAGTGATGCTATACTCCTGTTGGCTATTGGTTCATTCATTAAATCTTATTCCTGCTGTGTAAACCTTCATGCCTCATACCAAGAATTAACAGTAAAAGTTGTTCATGAATGCACATTACATCGAGTCCTTTTATTGCAAATATTTTGTATTTGGTGAATCTGAGTAAACTGAGACATGCAGACAGTTGATTATCATGAATATGTTATCTGTGATCTGCGGGGTTGTAGCAGAAATTGTATGTAAAACAGTAGACTTGTTAAGCTTAACAATGCAAAATAAATAAAAACATAAATGGAATTCTGGGTATGACTATTTCCTTTAATAACAGCTCGAAAAAAACTGATAAAAGATTTCACACTGTTTTACATTAAAATGATATTGGAGAATGTATTTTAATATAGAAAATAATTGGAAAAAAATGGTCAACTTGAAAGATAAGTAAAGGAAAGGAAAAAAATTAAATGAAATAAATCTAAAATAAATGTTAAAAATCCATATAATTGTCCCACTGTCATGGTTTTCTGTTCTGTCTTTGTTTCCCTCATTAGTGTTTCATCCCCTGCAAGCCGGGTCTCCCAGGGGTTTTGTATTTCCCTCACTATTCCAGTGTACTTTTAAGCCATGCCTTTTGTTTGTGTTTAGTGTCGGCCGTTGGTTGTATGTTAATGTCTTTGTGTATTCATCAGTCGTTCCCTGTATTCTGCTTTGTTTGACTAAATGTTTCCTGTTTCATTGAATTCACGTCTCCCTGCCTTCCTGTCAGCTGAGAAGTGAGACGCATCGTTACAATAATCTGCAAGCTCTCTAATAATAAATTGTCTAAACAACACTACTTAATCTGCTATTTATAAACCTTTTGCCTATTTTTTATTTATGTCTTACTTTTATTTATTATTATTATTTATATTTTTTATATGAACTCGTGCAGTGCATTTTTAACAATGCTATATATATATATATATAAGTGAGAAATTTATTTGCATTTAGGCCTGTGTATCTACATTTTTTTTCTTAATGGACAGACGTATATACAATATGTTATATACTGCAGGCAGAAGACAGTAATAGTGAAGAATAAATTGCTGTTTTCTTAGCGCATGAAAAATATTCTTGTACCTTCATAAAATTAGGTTTGGATTATTTTAGTGATGTCCTTGCTATGTTTCTGGATCTGGGATCGTATTAGTTGTATTGTTGTCTACAGAGGGTCAGACATTTCCTAGATTTTTTTGTTCTTAAGATATGCTCCGAAGATAAATGAAGGTCTTGTAGGAACGAATAACGTGAGGGTGAGTAATTAATGACAGAATTTTGGGGTGAAATAACCCTTTAAAAAGGATGCAAATACACCATGCTGCAACATTTTACATCAGATATTAATAAAAAAAAACAAAATGTTTTAAAGCTCTGGGGGGAAAGGCTGAGCATGTGTGACAGAGACCCTAAATCACATACCGCAGACTCAGCAGTGCACTACTGACAATCCTATAGAGCGCTGAGACTGTAGAAAAGATGTGCTTTGATCACTGTGATTAAATAACACCCAGTCTAAGTCCCCCGTGTGAGCAAATACAGAAGCATCAGTCTTGTAGAGAGCAAACTCGGCCAGCGTCTGTGATCCATCACATCTCTGAGCCTCATCCAGACCTGCTCATGGACTTTAAATCACAAAAGAGAGCAAAGAAACTATACACTGACACAAGTGGCCTCTAATAGTATTTCAATACACTTCAAAATACAGTATCAGTTTACCCATCAGCACTCATGGCAATGAATGGATAATTCAGGAAGTTTATAAATCATGAACCAGTCAGTAAGTCATTAACAGCTAAATGCAAACAGACCCAAAAGTCTAAAGAATAAAAATAAAAATTCTGCCATCACTTACTTATCCTCAAGTTGTTCCACACCTGCATTCTTTGTTCCTCTGAACACAAAGGAAGATATTTTATTTTATTTGTAACCAGGCTGTTTTGGGTCACCATTGACTTCCATGGTCTAAGAAAAATTACTATGGAAGTCAATGGTGACTGAAACAGCCTTGTTACAAACTTTCTTAAAAATATCTTCCTTTGTGTTCAGCAGAACAGAGAAATTCATACAGGTTTGTACAGTAAATGAGTAAATGATGACATATTTCCCTTTTTGGGTGAACCATTCCTTGAAGTCGTGGGGTACAATTATAGCAATAGGCAAAAATACATTGTCAAAATTATTGACAAAAAATATATATTTTCTTTTATGGCAAAACTATTAAGTAAAGTTTGAGTTCCATAACAAAAAATATTTTATTTATTTAGCTTTTAAATTATGTATAAATCTTTTTTGTGCTTCAGGGTCACATATAATTTCACGTCCTAATAATATGAAGATGTGCAATCACTGATGCATGGAAGATCACAGAGAGAAGTATTACATATTAATTATTAAAACAAAGAATAAGCTGTCAATCTATTAATTATTAATTAATTTGGAGATCTTTTTGTCTTTTTATATCATGTTGTTGACCATACTTTTAAGTATTTATTTTATTGCACTTTGTGTCTGTTTGCTTTTTTCTTTTCTTTTCTTTTATTAGAAAACAGCTTTTAAGATGTACGTGTATGTGAACCTTGCTTTATCCAATGTTGCAAACTAGTGCATCTTTAAATAGATAATGTTTTATTTAAATATTTAAACAACGTTTCAGAAAGTTAATACAAAACATGTTTGCAATTCCTATTTGAATCAATCATCTATAGCATATGTAAGGATTGTGATATCTATTAGTTAAAATATTTAAATCTAATTAAATGTTTAAATAAATTTTTAAACTGAAACTTGCCAGATAAATTCTTCGAATGCAAACTTAGTTGAGGCAGATCAGAACAGGACCTTGTAGAGTCCAGGGCATTTGAATATGGACATATTTTTACTCAATTCAAAATAGCAGATTTGAATTTATTGGCTTATGGAAGAAGCATAAAAGCAGCTTTGCCTGTTATGACCTGCCCTAAAATCCCATATTAAAGTCTTTCGTTTGCTTCACTACATTATCAAATGAAAGAGTCTTCTCCGCAGGTAAGAATGAAGTATATTTGCTATCCCTGATCTAATGATGCACTTTTTCTTTTTTCTTTTTTCCACTTATCTAGCTGAGAAAATGAGTGTAAGATGTGAAAAGAATTGCATGCTTTGTCTATTAATGAACAAATCTGAATTACAATCATTACAAAGCTTTAATTATTTGAAAATGTCACGTTAACAATTTTAATACAGCATGTATAGGTCTATAATGTTTTATACAAAATATGCAAACTTGAAAGGGATTCTTTAGCAGGAGAGTTTGAGTTAACAATATAAAGAGAATAATTAAAGCAGTTTTGCTTTATTTGCCATGTATTTCACACATATCCGTCATGCATATCATATGAAGTTAAAGTAATATTTATATTGCTACAATTTACATCAAAGAGAAATAGATTACAGAAGTACAATAATCTTTACTGATGAAGAGTGCTCAACTGTATGGAAAAGGACTACTGCATTAAACTGGACAAAATAATGTTGAAAAACAGTATATATATTATATTTTATATAAGCAACACAAACAGCCAGGTATACTGTAATAATAGCACAACAAACTGTTGGTGAAACTGTGGATGTAATGAAGCAAAACCTTATCATATACAGCATTTTGGCAATGTCTACATATTCAAGAATATTGGAAACAAATACTACAGGCCTTTAAATATGTATATATATATATATGTGTGTACACAGTACGCATTGATCACTATGATGTTTCTTCACGTGCTGCTCCTCTTCTGTGGTGAGTATTTAATGGTTTGGATAATAGTTTGTTTGTTTATTGTCCTCATACAACATAAATGAGTTTTTGTGCTAAAAACTGTATATTTCCCTTCAGCTTGTCCTCCTTCAACTGCAAAAGGACGGCTGAGGAAGTTCTACATAGTACAGGAAAGGGTTAATAGAAAAAATGCCCCAAACGAATGCAAAAAAAACTACACTGACCTCGTCACAGTTTATGACTTAGAAGACGATATGGACTTGGATACACTGTTAAAAAATGCTACTGCTATCCCTAATGGCTGGATTGGTGCACATTTAGGAAACCGCAGCAAGAAATGGTCAAACGGTGATGAGGTCATATATAAACAAGATTTTGAACTGAATTGTGCAGAAACATGCTGTGCTACTATAAATTGTAATGGAGATTGGAAACGTGACCAATGCGAGGAGAGTAAACCATTCATGTGTTATGAAGAAGGTAATACAATATTATGTTATATTTAACTATAATTTTACAATGAATTCAGCCAAAACAATAACACTTTCTTGCACTGATACAGATGTTGGGCGAGCATCATACAGATTTATCAGAGAAAAAAAGACCTGGTTCGAGGCTCAGCTGTACTGCAGAGCGAATCACACTGATTTAGTCAGTATAAGAAACCAGATGGAAACTGAACAAGTGATGAAAATACCAGATAATTGTAAGGATCCTTTCTGGATCGGCCTGCTGGAGGACAGTGTGGAGTGGAGTGATGGAGGACAATCTGCTTACAGAAACTGGGAACCTACCAATGTGCAAACAAATAAGTCTGACGTTTTCATGACTGTTCAGCCTCGGCAGTGGAAGAAAAGTAGCGGCGGAGAAAACTTAGCTCTATGCTACAGTAAGAGGACACAACACTTGCTTTGAATTTCACATAATTACGTGTTTAGCATGACATGCTGTTGATATTTGGAGCTTTCCGCTAGTGTTACCTTTTTTGTCTTT
>JAUMHI010000037.1:2151231-2206447 GCA_032359435.1 Enteromius unitaeniatus | reverse complement strand
TTTTGGTCTCTGGTGGTGACTGAATATGAATGAGAGCGATGACAAAATGAAAAACAAATTTGACTGTCAAATACACATCTTACAACGCTACACATTTGCAAAACATTCCTTTATTATAAATAAATCTTCTTCATTTTTTTGGTATAAAAACTAGCATGCTTTTCAACCATAGCATTTTACAGTTTCACAACCCCGCGGTTACGATTCAGTCAGCCAATACAAGACACATCATCTCAGAATGCAGGTTTCTGACAAAGTGGGACAAGAATGAAAAATTCTGCACGACCACAAAAATACAATAACAACAAACATAGTTTGACTCTGGTAGTTTTCATATATTTTCTCTTTTTTTTTTTTTACATCCACATTTCCAAAGTTTACCGTGAACGCCTCCATCTGCAGAATGTTTACACGATTATTTGTGGAAAGTTCTTTTTTGTATGACTGCAAGCTTCACCTTTAGTTTTGTGAGTGTGTGCGTGTTCACATGTGTTCATGGCAGGATCGGTAGCTCTTGAACGCAGGATAGCAGTCTCTCTGGAAGCTCCCACAAGTCTGTTTGTCTCCCAGGATGCTGCAGGTTTCAGATTGATGCAGAACGATATAAAAATCTCATGCTCGGATGCCCGTTCCAGGTCCATTTGCCTGTCAGCACGTGTCACATGATAGATGTCCCGCTTCAGACAGGGCTCCGCCCACAGAGTGTGTCCCTCTTCAGATGGCATGATTGCTGTAGCTGACATATGTCGTCTTGGTGGAAGATGCTGCAGGAGCGAAAACACATTATAGAATCACATTCGGCTGCATGTGCAGTATCTGCGCAAGTCAAGTGTCTTATTCAAGTTTCAGTTTTTCTGGTAGCATTGCTGTTTTGGTGAATGAATCAGTTTGAATCGTTTTTTTTTTTTTGAGTAAGCAAATTATTTGTAGAAGTAGAAAAAAGGCCACGATTAAATTTAAAAGGCAAATAAATTTTTTGATCTAGTTGGCATGTTATTTAGTATATCCCATGATCTCATTCAAACAGGTATCGGTTTGTTTTTTCGTTTGTTTGTTTGTTTGTGGTGAATGAATCTTTTGAGTGAACAAACCGCCGTATGTTCATTCTCTGTAGTCCCTCCCTTTTAATAAACACTTTTACATTACTTTGTAGATGCAATTGTTTAAAAGAATAATACAGTTTTCTTGTGTTGCAAATGACAAATGTGTTGAGTGAATAATTCAATGATTCATTCATAACACAACGAGTTATGAACTAACTTTCTTCAGTTCAGCATATATGTGTTTGCAATGTTTAGATTTGTTAAGTATTTAAATATACAAACACACATATATATATATATATATATATATATATATATAGATGTATTTACATGCATATATACATTCATCTAATTTATATCATACATAAATATATTTAATATACGAACATTAGCAACACATTCTTAGAACATATTTTTATTACCTGGCTATTTATTTATTGGCATAGCAATAAAAGCTGCATAGTGTTTTTGGTGAACAGGTTCATAAAGTCTCTAAAATGACTCTTACGAACTCAACTGCTACTGGTTGAGAACATTTGCGTTCCCTCCTCCAAATGCTTTCTTCTTTTATCTTTACTAAATAAAAGTATCACAAAGGCCAAAAAATAAATCCAAACTTGTGTAATTTAGTCAGCAGAAGTTTGGGTGGTCTTGATACTGATATATGAGTTGAGCTTTAATGTTTTATAAGGCAAAGCATCACCCGCAGCACAGAACAAAGTAATTGGCTTGATGACTTAAAATGGGCTTATTTCCCCTCAAAGCTTTGGATCGCATCTGAGTGATTAAATTTTCAACACTCCATAATCCTGCACTTTGGAGAACAACAACAAAAAAAGCCAGAAATTTATCAAGCTGGCAAATAACGCATCTAGTCGAATATGCTAATCAAACCGCAAACATTAATGTCACACTTTGCCTGTCTACCTCCGGCAAATATCTCAACGGGAAGCTTTTGGTCTTACAACAAGACTTGTGTGTGGTTAAGTCTACCATTTGCACTAAACAGATGTTCTACATACTGCAGGAACATTTACCAAACATCTGGAGGAAAAACTGTGACGCTAACAGAGCAGAAATAGTGACCACGCAGCCTTGAATTATCAAAGCTTATTTCCTGTTAATTTTCCACATTAAACAAAGCTTAAACCCAACCACCTGGCTCTGAGATTAATCATAGCATTGGATTCAAAGCAAAAACTGCATTAACATTTTCTGAGCGAATGATTGAACTACTCACACTTTAAAGCAATGAGAATAATAAAATCATTTTCTTACTTTCCAATACAACTTCTTATTAACATAATAAAGTGCCCCTATTATGGATTTTAGTAAATGAGCTTTTGTGCAGCATGTAACACAGTTCTAAGTGAATGCAAACATCCTGCAAAGTTTTGAATCTGAAAGTGCACCGTGTATAAAGAAAAAGCTTGCATGTTGGGGGGAAAAGAAAAAGCTGTTGTAGGGGACTCCTAAAACCAAAATATGCACCTTTTATAACCCATAATAGGGGCACTATAATATATACAGTGGTCATGTCTTGAAAAGTTTATATATGAAAAGTAGGCCAGCAAAAAAAAATAACTAAAGGGATTTCCACTATTTTTGTTGACATGGCTGAAATACTTACTGTTGGTCTCCATGCTCTCACAAAGCTCAGTCTTCACTTCCCCATTGGGCCGGTCGCTTCCCTTCTGTACGAGTTTTCCTGACATGGTGGCGGCGGTGACGATCGCTTTGAAGCTGCGCTTGCGTTTGGGCACGTTCTGCTCCGGGTGGAAGATGATGATGTAGACTTTGGGCATGTAGAGCATCCCCAGAGACACAGAGGCGCTGAGGCTGAGAGAGATGGTGAGGGTGGTGGTCTGGATGTACATCTGAAAACAACACACATCAGACGGGAGCAGACAGAGAGAGAGGGAGAGACAAGGTAAGTCAGAGAAGAATCTGTATGCAGTTCCTTACGGTATAATAAAGTCTTCCAAAAAAAAATTGAACAAAAAATAACTTGAACACGCCAGGAAAGTTTTTTACACTACATATAACATACACGTTTAAGTATGATCTTCTAACTGTTAACTTCGAAAAATCTTTTTTTCAGTATGTGCGTATATTATTTACCAGGCATCTTGAGTTTGGCAAGGTTTTGCAGAAACCCTGAGACCTCCACACACACACGTGCACACACACACCAAGACATCTAAGATGCTGGAAGCATAATTAGCAGCTGATAAGGACACATGCTCAGACTCAGAGACAGATTTACAACTTTCCTTAATTAGAATTTAAAAATGAAAGCTCTTACTCAATTTACAGACATGAGCACACGCACAACAACACACTTGTTCCTGTGAGCACACACACACACACACACACACACACACACAGGCAGACAGAAGAAGAATCCTCAAAGGCTAAGCACTCATGTGTGTCTTTTTCTCCAGCAGGGGGTAAAAATCACAGAGAACGACTGCTGGCAGATGGTGAGACACGCTCGAATCCAAACGCACAGTGAAACCAGAGACAGATAATAGCAAGTGTGCTAATGTAGAAGTGTAATGAAAAGCATCGGTCAGAGAGCGGCTCCAGCAACCTGCTGATCCATAACAGGACTGGACAGCATTAGAGGGTGTAACGTGTTCAGAGCAGAGATCAGTGCGCTTCTGAAGACAATCCACCAAGGTAAATGCTTAGTGACATTTACAGAGAGAACCAAGCGAGATCCTAAAATATGAGCTGCCAAACGAGACATGCTAATTGTTCAGTCCACACTAGATAAGGCCTAATACAGAAAGTAAACCTGCCTAGTGAGCTACTAACTACATAGGGTGTTGCCTTATAAGTGAAATCAAATAAAAAATGTATATCCTCACAAATAAAGAAAATAAAAGAATACAATTTATACACAAAGCAAATTATACATGCTTTTACTTTTTGGGGTACAGTTGTGTTTTGGCATACTACAATGTTTTAAATATGTATATATATATATTTATATATATATATATATATATATGAATTCATATTTGTATTTATTAAGGATGCAATTGATCAAAAGTGGCATTTTTAAAAGTAAAGGCATTTTTAATGATATAATTGCTGTTCTTTTGAATTATACATTATCAATAATTCTGAAAAAAATGGTTATCACAAAACCTTTTTGTTTTGAACATTGACAACAACAATAAATGTTGTTTGAGCAGCAAATCATTTCTGAAGTATCATGTGACATTGAAGACTGTATTAATGAGTAACAATGCTATATTAAATTGTGATTACAGAAATAAATTGCATAAATTGTGTGTGTGTAATATATATTCAAATAGAAAACAGTTATTTTAAATTGTAATAATATTTCACATTTTTTACTAAGATATAAGAGTTCTGATTTTCTTTAAAGCTAAGTAAATGTGTTTATGATCCTGACACACACACAAACAACTCAAACACTAAATGGCTTTCTATGGTCAGAAATTGCAGGTAATCACCTGAGACTGGCTCTGTGGATATCGATCCAAAGCAGTCTGACACAGATTGGAGATTTTCCACTAAAAGCTACATATAAGCTCAGTGTTAATTTGCTTCTAGATCAAAGAAATCACTTCAGACTAATAACCTTCCCGTTAATACCAGTCAGAGGAAACACTGCTCATTAAATATAATCACCAAACTTCGGAGTTCTCACTCGACTTCAGCTTTTCTGGGAATAGCCGTAGAATACGTGGCAACTCTAATGCTATTTGCCATCATCTTCCACTCCGTGGGAATATAATGTATCGATCTGAGCGATTGTGCTGTATTATGACCAGGGGCTCTGGCAGAAACGCCACATATCAGTGGCTTATGCTGTTAGAACGTAATACTCCCATTAAACCCTCAGGATCTAGCCAGAACACATAGTCACTGAACCAGAGAGACTTTACAGCTTAGAGGTTTTATTTCTTATCTTCATTTTAATTTTAGTAATGCTTTAGTATTCTGTCGTGAGTTCTTTTTTAAAGATCTATAGTTTTCTTCAATTTCTCTTTCTGTTATAGTCTATTTTAGCATTTCAAAACAAAACTAAAATATGCCTGGTACATTTCAGTACTTTAAAGTAACAAACAATTTATGGCTTTAACCTTAGATTTCTAATGTATCCATTTCTTTATTAGAGATAATGACTAATAAAAACCTTGTATGATAAGATTTACACACACACACACACACACACACACATATATATATATATATATATATAGATAGATAGATAGATAGATATAATAATAATAAGTAGCAAACAATGTTTTATTTTTCAAACCATGACTTCATTTCAGTCTTTTTTTGTACTGTACCTTTAACAAAATCTCAAATGTAGGCGTGTTAACAGGGAAAGTCAATTTGTTTAAAGTTCAGTGATTTTTGCTGTTATTTTGGATCTGCGCAGGAGAATTAGAGCTCTAAAAGTTACAGTTAAATACATCAAACTCTTTCAATCAATGTACCCCCCCCTTCCCCAAACAAAAATCACACCAGGACGTTGTGAGTTTCTAAAGTGCTGCAGTGCATACAGTATGACAGAATGAACGAACGCCATCACGCTGAGCACTTTATCACTTGTCGATTACAGTCGTTCCTCAGGAACTCTTGAGGTCTGAAGTTACACAGATGATTGAAGCATATAGAGCTGTATTTAAAGTCTAAATTACACCTCTCCTTAATGTACTTCAAAACCAAAGCCAAATAAAATGGTTTAATTACTGCATTCGCAATTAACCTGCAAGTATCCTCAAGTGCATATTCAAGTATTCTGATTGTATGTATGTTTGATCTGTTTTTAGTAATATTTATCCTAAATTCTCATATAAAACATTTGTACACACACACAGTTCATACACACACAAACATCCTATATATATTTCCTGTATTACATATTATATGCCTTCCATCCTTCTATTCACCAAATTTGCAATTTAATTTGTATACTATTATTATTATAATTAATAATAAAAAAATTGATAAGACAATGTTTGAATGCCTCATGTACGTCCATAATGTAAAGGTTTCAATGCGAAACAGGCGACAAAATGAGCTAAATAATAATACAATTATATAAACAAAGAAGGTTACACTTTATTTAAAGGATTTAAAGGATGCTATATATATATATTTATTTATTCAATATCTAAACAACATACCACAGAGTTAATTGCATAAGTACTATTGTACACTACAGAATGTACCTGTAATGTGTAAGAACAACCCTGTAACATAAATCATGAACTTATTATTAAATTGATTACATAAAGAAGATAAACATTACTTTTCTCTGATTTACAATTACATTCATTCTAAACCTTTGACGTAACATGAACAATACATGAATGTGTATTAAAATGGCATCTAGAAATGGCATATCTCTAGCTTTTAGATCAGAGCTTGTGTGTTATGGTTATTGGAGAGGAGGTCTTGTTGTCCTACTTCTGATCTGCTTCCTTTCCGCCCACCCAAATAGAACGAGGGATCGCAATAAAATCTGAATTACTGTTGCCGCATGATCCAATAGTGAAGTACACACACACACACTCACATTTTGCTCTGTCTCCAGAAACGACCGGCACGGTGTCAGTCATTCCTCTGCCTGCCAATTCCCCTGATGTTTCATGAAGCCTCTCAATGCCCCCGTGTCACTCTTAATTAGTTCTGAAGAATCCTCATACAGAATCAGCCAGCAGACTATCAGCCTGGACCTCTAATAGTTCTTCGTTTCCAAAGCCTGCAGCTCACAGAACTCATTTGAACAGGTTTGTAAAGGCTATTTCTCAGGTGAAGGCACACGTTATTTTCTGGGCCAGAGAGCACAACCACATGTGTACGTGTTGGAGGGTGGGCAAACAGGGAGTTTGGGATGGGAAATGTAAAATTCATTCAAAAACAGATCACAGAACCATAGTATTCCTCACTTTATGCCCAAAATTATATTTCACTCAACAGATAATATTCAATACAGTAAACATTCAATGCAACCCACCTGAGCAAACCCAACTTATAGGCTTACTAACAATGAACCATAAAAAAAGCATATGACATATACATATACCCCTTATAGTTAATCTCATTTGTATCTCATGTAACTGCTGAACTGTTGTTTCAGTCATGTGTTACATGTACCTCAGTGAAGTTGTCCAAGAAGTCTATTTATTAACCTGTTAATCGTTAAGTAATGTCATTTAAAAGTCATTTAAAGTTATGAAAAATAACTGTTGCAGTGCTACATCTCAACTTTGTACAAAGAATTGCAAGATCAAAGCAAGGTCATTATACTAAGTGTTATATTTCAAATATTTTTCTATTTATCTTCTGCAAATCTTGAACATCTATTTGAGAAATGATGTTCTTCTCCCATTCGAAAATGAATCCCACATTAATGAGGGATATAGACTACATAGCCGTTAGCAGCAACAAAACATATTTACCAAAAGTTAAGTCATGTATCTCTCTTGAAGAAGTAGAACCTTTATATTAACTGCACACATGCACATATGTGTAACAAATTCATGTTTTTCTGAAAAACAAACAGACCCAGCTGTCCGAAGACAACAAAGTAAACTTTGTGAGAGCTGCTCACGGCATGCACAGGCACACACTTTTTTTTTCAGTTGAATGTTTTCTCGGCAGCTGTAGTAGATTCATACTTTATCACTGCATGAAAGAACAAAGCACCTTTACAACATCTGGTCAGCATAAACAGGTGTGTGAGAGATTTCCTGAAGTCATTCATTTGAATAAATTAAAACCGGCAACTTTTCGCTTGCACATTTATGTCATCAAAGTCAAACTAGAGGCCAACTCTGAAAAACGCAGCACTCAATTAAATCAAATTTAAGAGAAAAACTCTGACATGATGTGGAATTAATGTTCATAACAGATTTGCATCAGAGTAGAAAAGCTTTCTAAACCGTTTGTGATTCTTGGTCGGAAGAAATTAACTTCACAGGAAAGTTCAACCTCCACTTAAAACTTTTAAATCAACATGAAATTGCATTCATGACCCATTAAACATCAACTTTTTTTAACCCTACCTGGTCTTGTGGCATAAATGTATCTTTTAGAGAGACATGAAATACGTACCAATAAGTACATATCATCAGAATTTCCAAAAGAAAAGAAAACTTGGACACCTTTCATTCCTTTTGACACAAATTGAGTTTCGATTAATGAAGCATAATGTACACAATTACTTGAGGTATATCATGTTATGACTTCAAAACTTGGCTTCATATCTATGGGTTTTCATGGACGGTAGGTTTGTTCGGTAGCTCATGGAGTACACAGAGGGGGGGGGAGCTACGCTTCAGTAAAAAAGGAAGTTGAAATGGCACGGTTAAAACAACAAATTCATTTTAATATCAGTTTTGTATTTCTTAAAACTATCGTGGAGATTTAGGGTTGGATTTGGTTTAGGTGCATATTTCCAACATAATAGAGCAATAACTTTTAACGACAGTCCACGGATATTCCCATTTCAACCTGATCTCAACAAATTCTGTTTAATGACCACAGACTCCTAACGCAAAATTCGTCGGAATCGTTGAAAATTCCATGACACTCTCGTCCTATAGAATGACGCAATTGATCACCAGACACACAAGAGCAAATATGTAAGGATTCTCCTGGTGGCATTTATTTAATTTGCGCAAAGCAGCAGCACAGATGAGTCACGGCAGACAGAGAGATGGTGATCGCGTTCCCTCACAAATCAATCCTTTTTCCTCGGAAGAATTGGAATATTAATCCTTTTTAATAAATATTGTTGGTAGTTGTATCTGCCGGTTTACCAATGAGTTAAATCACACCCCAATACATGTGCAATAATGACCCAATATTTGAATTCAGATATCCGTGTGTGGATCGTCGTTGACTTAAATTGCAATCTTTTCCGTGAGCCCATCACTGAATTTTCAACGATTTTCAACACTGAATTAGGCACTACGACTCTGGTCATTGCACCAAATTCTGGGAGATTAGGTTGTCCAATTCTGAACAGCCGCGATATGTACCTATATCAAAGTAATAAAAATGTGCCAGGGGTCATGCATTGAACCTGTGTTTTAGGACCACTCAGTGGACATTTCTCTTTAGAACTGCTGCGAAACTGCAGTAAGGCAATCAAAAACAATGTTGCACAAAAAGTGCACAGAGGTAGATATTTTTATGAGACCAGGTTGAGGTAAAAAAAAAAAATTATATTAAAAAAATTAGCTATATACTTTTATGCGAATTGATGGACCAGAGTGGTATGGTTAACTTGTGGATTATTGGGATGTTTTTTATTAGCACCCATTCATTACAGAGGATGCATTGCTGAGCAATTGATGAATGCTACATTTATTCAAATCTGATGAAGAAATAACCTCGTCTAGATCTTGGATGGCCCTGTGGTGAGCAAATACTTTAATTTAAACTATTCCTTTAACTGTCAACTGTTAGTCAACCAAACATTAGAAAGACTCATTAATCTTCAGTGATCAAGTATCAGTGCATTTTCAGAAGTAGCATAACCACTCACTAAGGTTATGCACAGGCTCATAGCAGCGATTAGCAGCTGACACTCCTATTCAGGTGTGTTATCAGAGTGATAGAAGTGAGGCTGACATCCATCTGTTCACCCAATCACACAGCATGAAGTTAAACGACAATTAATCAAGCAGGATTATCCACACATACGCTAGCGCCAGTGTGCTAACTACCTAATGCAACACACTCAACAGATGTTAACCTAAATGTTGACCGCCCAGGTAAAGATCAAAGATACTGCTGTCGGTCTGTGTACATTTACCCCCTGTCGAATATGAGCACACTGCTAACTCTAAAGAAACAACCTGAATGTGTTATTCATCAAATCGTTGTTATAAATGATGACACAGAAAGAGGAAATGTGCGAAAACCCTACAATGAAATTATTCTTTATTTTTTATCTTTGATCACAGAATTCTCAACCTAAAGATTTTGAGATTAGATTAGAATGGGAAAAAACACTTTTTAAAAACAATTTAGTAGTTTTCTACCAAAATGTAGGACTGTGCTATACATAAGTGACAAGTGATAACATCTTATATGTAAATGTATGCAAATTAAAATGTATGCTGAAATCTCTGGATCCTTACCAGCATGGCAAGCAACGGGGCAATTTGACAATTGTCTCTATTTCTGCAGTTATACTGGATACATACACACTGTAAAAGGTTAATATATATATCTCCATCAAAACCGTAATACGCACAGCTGTTTTCAACACTGATTATAATGTTTCTTAAATCAGCATGTTAGACTGATCATGTGATAGACTGGAGTAATGATGCTGACAGAATTTTGCATTACAGAAATAAATTATCTTTTTAATATATATTAAAATTTTATGTTATGAATCCTATTTCCCCCCACAATAAATAATTTATTTTAAATGAAATACAGTCTTGGGAGTGTAGGAAACTTTCAAAACCCCCAAATATCTGAATGTTGGATCAAACAACTTAACTGGCAATACAAATATTTTGAAAATCCACTCAAAAATATGACTGCTCTGAGTGACATGATATTCAAAGGAAATCCCTTCAGCGTCCTGATATTTCTGATAGCTGTCAAACTGCTGAATGCTGTCAGACAGTTCTTTGACACAGACACAGTGTCTTTAATGCTGTTATAGGCCTGACATCCAACCATGATCAGCATCACTGCTCCAATGGCTTAGTGTCATTTTTCCTGTTCAATAAACATTCATTTAACCAATTGACTACAAGAAAAAAAAGCTATGCGTTTTAATGTGTTGTGGAAACTGTGTGTGCGCAAGTGTGTGTGTGTGTATTTGAGTGTGAATGAATTAGAGAGATATATATGGAAACTTTAACTTTAGCAATGATTTTCTGTGCGCTGCCAACACATTCAGTGGCTGTTTTTAAACCTGGCTTTTAAAACTCGAGTCTGTATGCCTTTGACAGCTTTTCACATGATTTGGTTGTTTTAACGAGGAAATGATAGAAACCATCAAAAGCATTCATTGTTTTACTGAGAACGATTCATATGCACACATTATTAAAAAAAAGAAAAGTGTTTATAAACAACTTTCAGGTGATATCAATGTCTTTAGTATTTTTCAAACTCTTTTTTTTTTCAAATATATATATATATATATATATATATATATATGTGTGTGTGTATATATATGTAAAATATTTTTTTGTTATTAAACAATGATTTACTAAACAAATGGCTTTTTCTGAAAATAATTTTATTTACAATGCAAATGTTGTAAAATAAAATCTAAAAATCTAGGGATAAAAATCTAAATCAGCTTCTGGTCTAAAC
The DNA here is from genome assembly GCA_032359435.1 of Enteromius unitaeniatus. Taxonomy (NCBI): domain Eukaryota; kingdom Metazoa; phylum Chordata; class Actinopteri; order Cypriniformes; family Cyprinidae; genus Enteromius; species Enteromius unitaeniatus. The sequence continues at coordinate 2,195,060 of JAUMHI010000037.1, read as the reverse complement.
TGTAAGGTTTACAATTAAGCTTTTTATACTATAATAATAATGTATAATAAATAAAGCCTTCTAAAGTTCTAATACATTACACATAAACATTTAATATTAATAGTAATAGTTGTGCATCGCAAAAACGGTCACTGAGAAACTTTTAGTGGTGCATGTGAGAACATTTCTATTGACTTGTTCGTCAGTGTGAGGCTGGGCTGTGAAAGAAAAATCAAATGAATGCAATAAAGAAGCCATTTACACAAGCAGAGCCAATCGCTTTTCAAACTAATGTGTTGTTCGTATGACTGCAGCTGACCTCATCCTCTTCATATTGTTTGCTGTTGTGACTCTACCACATGCTAAGCTTTTATTCCTCTTCTGTATGGTGTCTTCTCTCTGTTTAAGCATGTTCAGTCATGGCAGAAGAAGCCATTTTTTCCCATGATTAATAGCGTAGCGCGTGGCACATTAAGGACTTGGGCGGTCACTCTCTTGACCAGCAGGAAAATCATCTACTGAGAAGCTGCCAGGGAGGATGATTTATGACCAGTGCCTTTTGTGGCAGGTTCGCCTTCATGTATGATGATATTAGCAGAGCAAATGTAACTAAAGCTTATCTAATGGGAGGTAATATGAATTCCACTCTAAACAGCAGGAGAAACAGCGTGATTGAGGTGTGTGTGTGTCGTGAACAGATATGGTGTATTAAAAATAAGAAGCAACAGCCTTAGCTAGCATATTTCAAGGGTTCAAATAAGGTGGATTTTCTTTTTATAGGACAGCAGAATATTATTTCCGGGGTCACTGAAATGACAAATGCCTTTAAATAGACAGTAAATGGAATTGTTTTATGAATAAAACACCACCAAGCACTTTGTCTTAGAGCTTGAAGAACAAAGGTGGCAGAACTAATTAAAAACAAAGCTGGCCTTCAAGGAATTAAAGACACTAAAGTGAAACAAAAACATTGAAATGTCACTTAAAGATCCAGTTTAGGTACGCTGTCTGGGATAGAGTAATTGAAATTACTGCGCGGGAGGTGCAAGTTGCTTGTGTTATTTCAGGCAAAATATTTCTTATGCAAACTTAAATCTTCATAACATCATTCATAACAGAAAAAAATAGAATATTTCACGCTCCAGCGAGAATATGCTTACACCCACGAGAGGATTACCATACCAGAAGTGCGGTTACTAAGAACTTTGCCACGTTTCAGATAATGTTGTAATATTACTGTGCATATCAATGTATTTCACCCACTGATCTGCTTGAAACGTGCATTTACACGGAGCATGCAGAGCCAAACTCAAACAAATCATTTACAATTACAAAAACAACACTGTATGGGGGGAAAGATATCTCCATGACATTTTGGCTAACAGTCATTATATTGTTCTACAGATTAATACAATAAACTTGACCTTGGAAAAGTCAAAATAACACAAGCTTGAATCAATTTACTATGTATTTCCATTATATGAGAAGTCAAACAATGAATAGTAACAAAAATGCGCTTACTTACAGAAGATCATTTTGTAATATTACTATGCATATCAATGTGATTGTTCGATTTCATTTAAAGCAGTGTTTGTAAGCTTTTAACGCTCTAAAAGCAACACCTAGTGGCAAGGAATGAATTCGCATTTTCATTCGGACCAATGAGAAAATCATGTTTCCCCAAGTCTGTGTACAACAAGACAACAAGTTTTCATTAACTTAAAGTTGTGTTACACACTGAATGAAAAATCATTAAAAAAAATCCATAATAGGGGCACTTTAAAAAGTGAAATCACAATCAACCACCACTTTAATAATGTACATTTTGGCTCATTTGCTTCAATCAATGTGAGGTAAACTTGACTTCAAACTAATCTAAATACCCCAAGCTTAAATCAATTTAGCATGCATTAAAATTAAATATGCGGGGTTCCCAAATGGAGATCGGGTCACACAGTGAACATAACAAAACCCAATAAAATGATCCGCCAGTGATTTATGCGAGGCCTGTAATTTGATTCTACAGATATGTGGAGTGATTATCTTAACCAGTCACCTTTGGAAGGCATTGATTTCTTGAGGTGCCGTGAGCACATTGCCCGCTGTTCATGCAGCACTTTATTGACTCTTTATGATTCTGCAGAGTCTCTGCATTGGAAATGTCAAAGTGCACGTATTGGTTTTTGGGGTGATACCATTCTCAAATGCAGGAAGCTTTGATATCTTTATGTTAGTGTGAAATGGAGAGGTAATAGTTGCTGCAATGAAAATCCACACAAATTGATTTTTGAAGCATTAACCAAAGCACATTCTTGATAATGGAAGCATATTTTATAGGTTGTGTGATTTTATCTACTTCTACTGTGGTTCATTTCACAAATGCTGCAGCTGATACAACATTGGGTCTTTTTAATGATATTAATTCAAGTAATTTTTTCATTACAAACCAATTACGAAGTCCTTTCGCTTGGTGTGGTTGCCGATCAAACAATAGTTCAATAAATGCAGACTTAAGGCCACATGTTATGATTTGTGACCATGAGATCTCATTCTTTTCAATGAGATGCCTGTTTTCTTATCAAATGCTTCATATCATTGCTTTCTTGAGTAATGCTATGGGTTGGGGGGTCTGTGCTAATAGAACGCCATCTATCCCACAGTTCTAGTGTAAAATAAGAATATAAATAAGCTTGTTAGTGTAAGGAATAATTGGTATATCCATAATTGTCTCTCTTGGCTAGCGCAATGCGTAGCAGTCACAGTGAGAGGCTAATGTGACTAAAGAGCAATGCGGTAATGAGCTTTTATCTTGAACCACTGTGAAAGGAAATCAAACACTACAGTTTTAGCATTTAAAAGACTACTGAACAACTTGTTTGCATTGATATTATGCTGCTACGGCTTCAAAACCACATTTGCCTCTATTTTAAATCATTAAAATTAGATGAATACTGTGTTATAGTTTACACAGCTATGTTGTTCCAAACTTATGCAATTATTTTTTCTTTATTTAAATACCAGCATACAGGTTTGGAGCGACATGAGGGTGAGTAAATAACGACCAGATTTTCCTTCATATTTAACTATCCAGACTCACTCAAGCTTCAGATATTTCTGAGATGCCTCCTGAGTTGCCTGATCAATATTACCACCCACCTGATCGCCTCTGACCCATTTGTCTATATCCTACAGTGCACCTGAAGCTAACATCCAGAGTATCTGAAACCCTGGTTTTTGGCTTCTTTAGGTTAGCCTTTTAACATGTGAAATGTTCTGGAGGTTGTCGCCTGCTGGATCAGGTGAAAGGGTAACCAGCAGGTGATGCTATTATCTGTAGCCCACAGCAATATTCTGCCACCTATAGCTCACATGCACATAAACAAACAATCACAGTGCCGCACCACATCCTCTTCCTAACGCCAACAGGAATGCATGATATCTAGCAAATAACCAAACTGTTAAAAAAAAAAGTTATTCTTTGGAGCAAACTTTTTTAGTTTGTGCTTTTTTCAGTTTATCTTGTTAATTCAGTACAAAAAATGTGGTGATATTAAAAAGATACATTCCCTGACCCATATGTGCATAAAAAATAAATATAATTCCTTAAGTGAACTGCTGCTAATTATGTGAACTCCTACCAGAAGCCCAAGAAGAGCTAAGATCCACTTGCTATATTCAATAGGAAAAGCAATTACTTCCAATGACATTAAAAATACCAATGCATATAGCTACAGATTTCATAAATTTCACTTACCCTTTCTGCCGATTGTGCGGTGCCGAAGAAGATGGGTATAAAAGCTAACCAAATGATGCAGGTAGTGTACATAGTAAATCCAATTGGTTTGGCCTCGTTGAAGGTCTCTGGCACGCCGCGGGTCTTGATGGCATAAACAGTGCATGTTACCATCAAAAGGATGCTGTAGCCTAGTGAACAGATGAGTGACAGGTCTGAGATATCACACTTGAGAACCCCACGAGCCTTCTCAGGGTCAGATGTACGCTGCTCGCCGTAGTCCACCACTGTGTGTGGCGGATCGACGGCGAACCACACGAACACACCGAGCAGCTGCACCGAGATCAGGCTGAAGGTGATGACCAGCTGGGAAGCAGGGCTGATGAAGCGTGGTGCAGCCACCGACTTCTTGCCTTGCTCAAAGATGCGGTGGATGCGGTTGGTCTTTGTTAGGAGAGCAGCATAGCTGAAGCACATGCCCAAACCCAGGAACACCCTTCGGAAAGAGCAGATGCCCAGACTTGGTGTGGCGATCATCAAGAAGGTGATGGCGTAGCACAAAAAAATCCCAGTTAGAAGCACGTAGCTCATCTCTCGCCCGGATGCGCGGACAATCGGTGTGTCATTGTATCGGACGAAAGTGACCACCACAAAACTTGTAGCCAGGATTCCAAGAACTGCAACAAACACTGGGATGGCTGCCCAAGCAGAGTGCCATTCGAGTTTGATGATTGGAATTGGGATGCAACCGGTGCGATTGCGGTCTGGCCGCTGCTCATACGAACACAACTCACAACTGAATTCACTGGCTTGGAAGTGGTAGCCTTCGCATCGTTCACAATGCCAGCAGCAAGGTACACCCTTTACGATCTTCTTCCTTTCACCCATCTGGCAAGGCACACTACACACAGAGACTGGAAGCGTGGGGTCACCTGTCCTCCAGCGCATGGCATTCACCTGAAAAGGATAACAAAAAAGTCTTGTCAAATACGGAGGCTAGGGTTGTACTGTTATATTATTGTGGCCAACTGGGACTCAAGTCAGTATCACACAGTGTTTGTTCACTTAGAGCAGAACTCTTCCCCCAACTGAGCATGGTTTTTCACATAGTTTGTTTTTTTACTTCCTGTTCTAACACCTGATAGAGTTTGGGTTTCTTGCTACTATCACCTCAGGGGTTTACGTACTGAGGAACTCCTGAAGTGGTCTGCCGAAAATCTAATTATCACCTAGGAGCATTTTGCATTCGCACCGCTGCTCTGAAGTAAGCTAATCGACAAAAAACTTAACAACTTTATGATGGAGAAGCCTGTACTTCACAGTTTATCTTTCGCTGTTCTTCATGTTTGCGGAGTTAGTTTGTGGAGTATGTAAACTCTTTTTAAACGATAGTGGGAACAGGCCAAAAAGCATGTACTTGGTGGATTGTTGATCCTAGATGCAAGAATTGGCTAATACCTTTGCATGGAGGCTCGGGTAATTTTGGTAAAAATGCATAAATACATAAAAATATCAAGCAATCTGTACTAAGCGATAAAGTAATATAGTTGGCACAGCATCATCTTTTAGTTTTAATATTTATGAAAATCCTGTGTTGAATTGTGCCTTGTTTGTAAATGAATCCACACTAAAAATAAGTGAACAAAAAACTGACGCAATCTGGATCTTCCTCAAGACTGTGTTTCCAAAACTTGCTACTGCGCAGCATCTTGTTGAATTTGGAGCATCTTTATCATTTGGTTTTTACATAGACCTCTCTCTGGTTCTCTCTTTATTAAAGGTGCCATAGAATGGAAAACTGAATTCACCTTGGCATGGTTGAATAATAACAGTTCAGTACATGGACATAACATACTGTGAGTCTCAAACACCATAGTTTCCTACTTCTTATATAAATCAAGTGTTTGCAAAAGACAACTGAAAAAAGGTCAAATTCCAACACAACACAGACTGTTTCGTAACAGTCTAGAGGCGTAATAGTTACGCTCATCACATTTGCATACACCCACCCATGCTTACCATTCTGAAGGGTTGATGTGCAATCTTCATCTGATACAGGCTCAAACATATAAGGTTGAATGGCTAATCCCTCCATCGTTCACGCTGGACAGTAGAAATCTGTTTGTGCTGCTGAAATGAGCAACGCTAAGAAACAGCCAATCAGAGCAGACCTCCTCATTACTATTCATGAACCTTCCAAATAAGGCTAAAACAGACTGTTTCATTCTAGGGTCAAATTCTAGGGTTGTAAATGGACCTGTAAAACCGTTTCTGGGCATTTTTTCCCTTACCTAAGCTACATACCATACCTACATGTACATATCAGAGAACAATTAAAAATATTCTCTCAAAGCATTCTATGGCGCCTTTAACACTGCATGCGTGAACAGTAGAAGCAGGTGCTGATATTCTTTTGAGGTTTTTTTTCTTTTTAAATTTTTAAGGTTCAAATGCTGTCAGAATCAGTGCTAAGAATTTAAACACATCAATGTCACTCATAGGGTTAGAGATTTAAACTAATCTGCAGAACAATGCTTGCATAATGTGTGCTACATAAATCAAGTACCTGACTTATCGGGGAGAGATGTACATTTACTTTTCTAAGCGACCTTACTTATGGTTTTCACCCGTTACAAAGTTTTAGAGATTCTAGAGTAAGCTCTCTATATTTGCAACCACCCAGAACACCCTAGCAACCACTTAGCAACACGCTAAAAAAGGTCGTTCACTTGAAAAGCATAACGAAAAAAGCCCTGTCAGATATGAAAACCAGAGGCGTACTGTTATATTAGAAACCGTGCATTCAAAGTAAGTCTCATTACCCACATAGACGTAGGTTGTGTCATATTTGCAGAAGAAATCACTTTATTACTCCTTAGCGCCTGAAAGCTGTGGAAAATAAGAAGCCAACACTGCTCTTTTAAGTGCAGCCTCAGTTTGGCTCCCGGGTGCAACTTTGATGACAGATATATTTTGGGACAAACTTGTGCCAGACGCATTTGAGATTAAATAAATAACACAACAAACCCAAGTCAAAGAAGTGGATGCAATGTATTATGCAATAAATTTAATTGCATGTAAAAAAATTATTTTACCAGACCAATCCACGGGACAAATAAGGACAGCTTTATACAGTTCTTATGCTCTATGGTTCTCATTGTTGCCTGATGCAAAGAGATGGCTATGAATGAATTATTCATGCTTGAGACAAATTAGTCCTGGCAAAAACAGATTGGCTTTAATTAGAGAAGCAAAAAAGAAGGGACATATTAAAATGAAAAAAGACTAAATTTGCAAATGAACAGAAGTTTAATTTGACTTATCACATTAAAGGGTATGAAGGGTATTTAAGAATAATTGAAAGACCAAATGCCTTCATTTGATTATTCCCATTCTGTGTGAAACAAAAGCCACACTGACCATTCACAATGAAGCTGTTTAATTTGGTTTTATTCATCTTGAAGACACAGTAATGGGGAGTGAGAAGGGTTTTCAGGTTCAAACGCTGGTAGAATTAACGCTGACCATTTACATACACCGGTAGTATGTATAGTTAGGGTTAGGGATTTTAAATAGTCTCACTTAAAGTACTAAATGTTGCAGCACAGAGCGTTCCAAAGCATTTGTGCTTCAGAAATCAAATAACTCAAACGGTGTAATTTGTCGAGAGAGATGTGCAACTACTTCTGCGTAAGAGACCTAATTTTTTCCACCTGGTAGTTGTGTGCAATAAAGGAAGAACATTGCTATAAGAGATTTGAGAGTGGGCTCTTCATTTGTACAAGCAAGCGACCACCCAGAAAAAAAAATCACTCAGAATACCCAAGTGATACCCTAGTAAAATGCTAACAAAAACACCCAGAACACTCCAGCGACCATCTAAACACAGCATAACAATATGCTAACTTAGCAAACCTCATTGCAACATGCTAAAACTCCCCAAGAAATCCTAGCAACCAGATTAGCAATATGCTAAATGCCAAGAAAACCATTAAACCCACATAGTACTACTCTAAAAACACCTAGACCACCAGAGTAACCACCTTGCACCACATTAAAAATCACCTTGTATACCCTAGTAACATCCTAGCAACACGCAAAATAAAATCACCCACAAAAATCTAAAACATCACCTACAGTACATGTACCAACCACCTAGCACACACCCCGTAAACTGCCCAGAGAATCTTAGCAACCACTTTGAAACTCCATAGCAACATGTCAAAATGCCCAGAATAGCAATACACTAAAAACTCCAAGACCAACCACATTGCACCATGTGAAAAATACTAAGCACACCCTAGCCAGAGGGCTGCAACATGCTTAAAACACCCATAACACCCAGAAATTGCCAAGAAACACCACTCGTATTTGCTTTGCAAAATTGCATTTAATTTTACACACCCTCAATCTTTTACATCTGAGTGGAAAGAATATAACTGCTTCAGCAATTTACATATTGAATGTTTTAGTAGTAGTTTCAGTAAGCAAACAGAACCTTTTACAGTGACCTGCGTGCATCTTTCAGTAAACAGCAAAATTGCAAAACAGCGTGTATTGATTGTGAAAATGATTTTCCGAAAACGAAACGTTAACCTTGTTCGGAGCCGCAATCCTTTAATGCTAACGAAGTCTTTTTTCCGGAGTGAGTCGCCCTTAATGAGCTGCATGCAAATCACTAGCGCTCCGTAACACATCCAGCACTGATCTGTTTAAGGGCTTAAGGGAAGGGTTTGATACCTGAGTTAAGAAGCGAGATTTGAAGAACTAGAGGGGGCTGGATCACAGAGACCACTTCCCCTCCCACTCACCTGCACAGACATAAAGCCCAGAGGAGCTGTGATTCTCCGTCATGTATCAGAAAACTACAGCTTCTATCTCCACACTGCTGCGAGAGCTTTTGGCCATGAAAACACGGCTCGTTTCTGGCTCCATTAATTTTGTTTAGCAGCCAGGCATAAAACATTACAAGCTTATCTTCCATCCCGTTGACTAATGAAGCCCCGAGAGTATTCATGTCACATGCATCATCAGCAAAGATACGATTTTCTACAAACATTTATGCTTGAATGTATCTAATTTGAGCTTGCATACTTTGTTATACTCTAGATGGATGGATGCATGAATGCATGGATGGATTTGGTCATGAAGACCAGAAAATGCTTTCCACTCACATTAAGATGCAGTTTGTTTGTCCACTGGCCGATCACTTTGTACTCAGCCGTCGATTTGTTAGTGATCTGATACTGGAAGATGTCATAACGCCCTGGGGCATCTCCGTTCTGATTGAAGACCACCGGAGTGCCTGCGCTTCCTGCAAAAAAGGATATGACAGCTTTTTAATGATCAGATTTATATTTATAATAAGTAAAATAGCTACAAGATTGTCATTGTTGCACACTGCTTGATACGGAGCAATATCAAGCCGTATCAAGAAATTAAGATTAAATATCCAGCAGGTGAATTCAAATGGAGAGGCATCTGGTATATACACATGTGAATTTCTGCAGGATAGTGTTCAGCATTAGGTTTCACAGAGGTGTAAATAATGCATCTGGCTTCTCGCTGTACGTGCAAAGATCTAAGAAGTAAGAAGATGGTAACTTTCATTGAGGTGAGCATCTTAAAAAACATCTTCACACCTTTTCATCCATCTGCCTTCCTGGCTCAAATATGAATTTTAACCTGCGTTCACCGCTTTCTAATCAAATTCGAAAACACCACAATAACTACCTAACAATATGCTGAAACACCCAGAGCATGCTAGTAATCTTACACAAGTCTATAACATAGTAAAAATGCACACAATAGTTTAGCAACTGCATTGCAACATCCTAGATGTCAAATAAACTCGCAGTAATGACACTTTTACTGAAAACCCTCAGGCTTTTATCTCTGATAAAAGTTTTGTGAGTGCAATAACCAACCTTGTCCATCTAAAATTTAGGGAAGTTATTAAATACATAGACTAGGGTTGACTTAACACATATTTTCATTTTAAATGTCAAGAAGTGCACACAACCTGATTATGCTATTATCTAGCACTGATTATGAAGAGCATGTCGTATATTTTACACAATCAAAAAAAATGTGGTTGTATCTGTGTTACATTTATATGAATAAAGTCAACCCTATATAACCCTATATAATAAAATTGTTTAAAAAAAGAAATATTGTGCATTAAAGTCCAAGTTCATACACGGGAGTCCAAACACGGAAAGAAACGCTCAGAGATATGTCCATAGGGAACGATAAAACTTCGCACTGAAAGGGCGGAGGGTACTTGATTGTACGGGGGACCACGATGCGAGCGGGGGAGATGATGGCCGTGGGCTGAGCGTCCTGCAGGGGAAGGTCAAATTGGCGAGATTTCCAAAGCAGGCGATGGGTACCTCCGCGAGTCAAAGAAAAGAGTGGGGCGGCGATGAGACTGAATCCGCGAATGAACCTCCTAGACAAATTTGCAAAGCCCAAGAATCGCTGAAGTTCTTTGCCAGTCTGAGGCCGGGGCCAGTTTACCACCGCCGACACCTTGCTATTGTCCATCGCGACCCCTTCAGCACTGATGACATACCCTAAGAAAGAGACAGTAGTGAGGTGGAACTCGCATTTGGGGAGTTTGGCGTATAATTGGTGTTGAATGAGTCTCTGGAGTACAGTCCGTACGTGCAGGATGTGATCCTGGAGGTTCTCGGAGTACATGAGGACGTCATCGATGTAGATGCTAACAAACTGGTTAAGCAGGTCCCGGAAGATGTTATTGACAAGGGTCTGGAAGACGGAGGGACTATTGAATAATCCGAAGGGCATAACAAGATATTCGTAGTGCCCAGTCGTGGTAGAGAAGGCCGTTTTCCACTTGTCCCCTGCTCGAATCCACACCAAGTTGTAAGCACAGCGAAGGTCCAGCTTAGTGAAGAGGCGGGCCGTGCGTAGCTGTTCCAGAGCCGCAGGGACCAGATGTAGCAGGTACCGGTACTTGATGGTAAAGTCATTCAGGGCCCGATAGTCGATACAGGGGCGTAGAGAGCCATCTTTCTTTTTGACGAAGAAGAAGCCAGCCGAGATGGGTGACGTGGACGGGCGAATAAATCCCTTGGCAAGCTCCTCCTTGATGTATTTCTGCATGCACAGCGTTTCAGGCTGGGACAGGGGATAAATCTGGCCTCTGGGTGGCATAGCGCCAGGTAGCAGATCAATCGCACAGTCCGTGTCTCTGTGAGGTGGTAGCTTGGTGGCCTTCTCCTTACTAAATGCTAAGTGCAGATCGTGGTAAGCCCAGGGTAAATCCTCCAGTTATTGGTGTTCAGGTGGTTGCTTGGGGGCCTCGGGGGGGGGGGCAGTGCATTACACAGTGTAGATGACAGGCTGGAGACCATTGCATAATCTTGAGCTCCCTCCAGGAAATCGTGGGGTCGTGAAGAGCAAGCCAGGGGAATCCGAGAATCCCGCCTGGCAGCAGTAGAGGCACAGCCGGTTCCTGATTCGTCGCTTACGCTCCTCCGAGTGAAACTGATCTGCATGGGCATGAGCGGAGAAGATGGTCGGTCTTGATTGCTAGCTCCATATACTGCTCCAAACAATGGGTTCAAACACCGGCAGGCAGGAGTGGCAAAGACAGGCAGTAGAATAGTCAAACAACAGGCTTACTTTAAGGAGGCAGGCAGCAGAGTTCGTAATCGGGGTACACAGTCCAAGTTCATACACGGGAGTCCAAACACGGAAAGAAACGCTCAGAGATATGTCCATAAGGAACGATAAAACTTGAAAGCACTGAAAGGGCGGAAGTAGGCACCTTAAATAGGCGGGGAAAGCCGTGCATTTGGCGTGAACTAGCCGAGGTACGTGGGGCAAAATGGTCCGGGCGGAACTAATAATCGGGAGAGGGTTCCCGCTGCTGCTGTTACCCCAGCGAGAGCGAGATCAATTAAATAAATCGCTCTACACATATATATTAGAAGCTGTCCTTTAGTATTCATTTATAAACCTGTACACCACACATGGATAATAACTGACCACGTACAGAAAATAGAGCTGACTTGCACATTTTTTATACATTAATATCTTGTGTCTTGCTGTTTTTTGAACAATAAAAATTTAGGCTAAAAGTGTGTTGTAACGCAAGCGTTACTGAACATGTTCCAAGTAAAATATTACTGAACCTGATTAGTAATGACTTACACTACTGCGTTACAGCAAAAAGTAATTTATTACTGCAATGCATTACTTTTGTAATGTGTTACTCCCAACACTGGTCAGCAATTAACTTGCACCTAAACTTTAGTTCTCCCAAAAATGAAAATTCTGTAATTTACTCACCCTCAAGTTATTTTGAATTTTGAGGTGAATTGTCCCTTTAAATGTATTTGTACAGAGCATTTCAAAAAGTGAAGACTACAATTTTTTACACTTGATCTTTGGAAAATGTCATCTTAGAAGTTTTATAAATTGATAAGGACACTTTCAACTTATCAGCTTAAATTACAGATGCCCTCACAGAAAAACATGCAAGGACATGTAGATTTTAGATGAGACAGCAAATATGCTGTGACAAAAATCAATTCATGAAATATTTCTCATTCTCATTCATGGAAACATGAATTAAAATTTGAACCTGATATCTGAGAGGTGAGAGAAAAATGAATCCCATCAATAAATCCATCTTCTTATCTGACCGATCACTTATACTGTAAGCCCAATTATTTTATTATTATTATTATTATTATTTTAATCACCAACACAAGCTTAAACAAATGCAAAACAGACTTAATGTTTCATTATGAGAACGGAACCACACAAACTCATGCTCTAGAAGTGCTTTATCTGCATGGGAGAGAAAATAATGTAGCAATTTCATTAACTATGAAAAGTAGTGAAACTCTATCTCTATGAAATTCTATCCCAGGGCCCTGAAACACCAAGCACATCCCACAACTCATATAAAGTATATAACAGACGAAAAACAGAAACTAGGCTTGTAATCCTAAAGTCTAATGTCTTCATGCACACTCCATACATTGTTCAGCCAGCCAAAAACAAACATGGTGTTTTGAACACATGCAAAAACGTACAATCAGTCATAAAGTCTATAGAGGCTGCAAATATTGGTTTGGGGTTTTTTTTGTTAACTGATGAAATTTTAAATCCAATCAACATTTGAGCATGTACAGTACGTAAGTAAATACTCATGATTCTTCTTAAGAAAATTTAAATAAAATGTTTCAGAAAAAAAAAAACATGCATAGATGAAGTGCTTACATTTTGAGACCAGATGTCTTTAAATAAATGTTGTATTAAACTTACTGGTAGAACATTTGTTCAGAACGTTCTAGAATTTTGCCAGAGAATTAGCTAAAGTTCTAAGAAGGTTCATCTGTACTGCAAATGCTGGGACTGTTTAATCTCTGAATCTGAAAACTCAGAGGGACACAATACACAGTACAGTGCTATCAGCTTTGATTGTAAACATTAATAACATGCATTAATCAACTGATTGGTGAAATGGCAAGGAAAAGAAAACAGCATAGTTAATTTACTGCAATACCAATGCTACTTTAAATTGTTGTTTTACACTGCCGGCTACAATTATTTCCTTTCTACTGCAGCCAAGTGAAAGGAACTCTTAAAACAGAAAGATTCTCTTCCAAAAGCTGTTACTCCCCTGATACTTTAAGCTCATAGAAATCTTGCAACCATCATTAATAAGATGTTTCTATTTTTGTTTGCTTTGGATCTGCACATTTAACCTTTCATTTGGAGGTGAGATTCCAGCCAATGATTAGCCAAACTTCTTTTCGACAACTTCGCCGTCATCTTTCTCATCACTGCCCTTCATTACAGCAAGTGAGCCGCTCTTGCGGCTGATGAGAGGATCGTTTGTGTGGAGGTCAGACACAAGTGCACCCTTCATGGACCCCGGTTGCTGCATCCTGTTTCTATACACAAAACAACTCTTTGATTCGCCCACCGTGAAGGAAAGTGAGAGCAGAGGAGGGCAAAGCCTCCAGAAGCGATATTTTCAGAGAATATAATGAGCCAGATTCTGCAACAGCTTGTGTAGCGAGCATCCAGACAGCTCTGTTATTTTATTTAAGGAGACATCAAGCAAAGGAAAATACTGCTTCTCTCTGCAAACCCAAGACACTGAGTGTTTTGTGTTGGCTGTGCGTGTGAGAGCTGCCTGTAAGATACGACATCCGTCGTTTTCAAATCTCTGCTCCAGGGTGCAAACATCCTTTCCTGTGCGGCAAAGGTAGTTACAGCTCTCGAAGGATCACTCTGAGCTTGTTGTCACTGCAGATCAGCATAATACAAGTAAATTAGGCAGTGTGCAATCACTGATGGTAGATTATTTTGTTATTAATCTTGCAACAGCAAACCGATCTTTCCCTGCATAAGAAAACTCTCATGCTGTCGTTGTGATTGGCGAGGACAGTGGCACAGAAGGTAGAGCGGCTTACTGAATTTATCCAGCAATATTGATCAAAGGTTGGCGATCCAGGTGGATGAGGGCAGCGGGAAATTGGGGATTACAGGAGACCGGACAGACGTAACAATAGAGCACTCAGTGGGATTAACCTTTCTGCCAGGCCTTGCCTGCTGCTTTTGTCGGCCAGAATCACTGTTACTGTTGCACGTATTTAGAACTAGTGATTTGAATAAAGCCCATAAATATGCTAAAGAAGATGCTAATTCTTACTTAATATGCACAGTAGAATGCTGAAGGGCTGTTTTGAAGTGGACCAATAAATAAGTATCTAGCAACCACCCAAATTATTCTAGTAACTACCTAGAACACCCAATAAACCACTCTGAAAACCATAGCAGTTACCCAGAATTCCATAGTAACAACCTAGAACATCCACATTGGACCTAGTAACTAAGCAGGACACTCTAGTACATTACAACCCAAAACATACTAGCAGCAACCCAGAATAGCATAACAACTACCTAAAACACATACAGTAGCACTCACTTAGGATGTCTTAGTTACAGTCTAGAACATGTTAGTATTCACCAGAAAACCATTGCAAGACCTAGAGCACCTCAGCAACCATTCAAAACACTATAAAACATTCTAAAATACCCTATAGGAACCATCCAAAATGCCCAGGTATACCATTACCACATATACCATTGCAATAAACACCCTAACAACAACCCTCCAGAACATTCCCGAAATTTTAGGATATTTTTTTAGGATAGCCTAGCAACTCCTCAGACTGCCCTTGCAACCACCCAGAACACTCTAGTAACATTCGGCTATCAGGAACACCCTAGGAACCACCCAGAGTCTGCCAGTGTCAGATTTTTAGAGGTTCACATTTTAAAGTAAAACATTTATTTTGGAAGCAATAATCATGATTAATCGTTTGACAGCATCAATATATATATATATATATATATATATACTGTATATACATATAGTTCATATAGTACATATATATATATATATATATATATATATAGTTCATATTAAAATTTTTCCATCATCCTGGAACTACAAAGCAAGTCAAACACACTGCTTTACTTCAGCCTGTCTCATAGAATTTCTTTCTGTGAACATGATATAGTACAACTTCTAAGGCCATTCCTTTATTATTTCAGCACAGAATCATTTGAGAAGAGGATTGGGCTCTGTTACGGAGTTAAACGCCTGCCGCTGCACTCCATTTTAAGATTCACCGTCACGCCGCCTCGACTTACAAGGGGATTTGTTTTACACAACACAATTATCATCACTTTTTCCCCAGCTCGTCTCAATGCACACTTCCACAATCTCTCCTCCTGCTCCATCCATCTCACAACGCTAATCTAAAAATAAGCGTATGTAGGGAGCCACTGGAGCGGGTGTAATTGTGGCTGAGCTGCCGATTACCCCTCGGCGGCAGGCAGTGATGCTCCAAGTTGGACGTCTGCCTTTGTATCAACTTTTACTGTGCCATTTACTGATTCTGTGGCCTCTTTGCTCTTCAGAAGATTCTGCGTGTGCATAGATTCTGTGTGAACTATGGGCATGCTTGAAATGGCACACTAACATGCATACTAGCGATGATTCAGCACATACTGGCTATTCAACTGGATTATAGCACCCTAACAACCACCCAGAACACCATGGAAACAGCCTATAAAACCCTAACAGCCACCCAGAATGCCCTAGTAACCACCCAAACCACTTTAGTAACTAGCAAAAATACCCTTGCAATGACCTAATTACCCTGAACATACAAGAAATCACCTAGCATCTATTCAGAATGCCTTAGCATCCACCCAGTACTCTCTAGCAAGCATCAAAATAACCTGGAAACAACCTAGAGCACGCCAACGGCCCCGAATTTTGAAGAAATGCTCTAGCCCTGCTGATAAAAACCAGCATATGCTGGTTAGGTTTGTTTTGAAGCTGGTTTTAGCTGGTCCTTTGCTGGTTAATGCTGGTCCTTTGCATAAACTACCAAAATGACCAGCTTAAACCAGCAAAGGACAAGGTTAAACCAGCATCAAAACAGATCTAACCTTAGTAACCACGCAGAACCTGCTCTACGCCTTTGCAGAATCCATTAGCAACCAAGCAGAACACTCTAGCAACCAACAACATACCCTGGAACCAACTTAAAACACCCCAAATACAGTGAACATCCAAGAAATGACCTAGCTACTATGCAGATTGCCTTAGCAACCACACAGAACACTCAAGCAAACACAGTAACACCATGGAAACAACTTAGGACACCTTAAATACCCTGAACATCCAAGAAAGGATCTAGCAACTATGCAGAATGCATTAGAAAAATAGCCAGAATGCCTTAGCAACCACCCATAATGCCCTAACAACCCCCCAGAACACTCAAGCAACCATCAAAATAACCTGGTAACAACCTAGAGCACTACATTTTAAAGATGTAGTTCTAGTACGCTTGCAGAATACCTAAGCAACTGCGCAGAACACTCCAGCAACCACCAAAAAATACCCTGGAAACAACTTAGAACAGGCTAACTAGCCTAAACTGTGAAGAAATGTCTATGCAGAACGCCTTAGCAACCACACAGAACACTCTAGCAACCACCAAAATACCATGAAAACAACCTAAAACACCATAACTACTCCTGAAATGTCCTGGCAACTTTGCAGAATACCTTTGCAAACACACAGCCTAACAAGCTAGAACACATGTAACATGTTAATAATATGGGAAAATATGGCCTGTAGGTAGTATATATTAGTACGTGTATTTCAAATTCCACCAGCAGGTGTGACAAAAAAACACCCCTTTATACTTCTAAAAGGCTTCTTCTGCGCACACACATCCATTTCTTCCCATTCGCCAGTCATAATCGACCAGCGCTGTGTTCATTATCACACACTGGCTAGTGGTTAATGCAGTGTGTGTGTTCTGCGAAGGGACAGAGGAAGTGCAGTGACGGGCAGTAATGAGAGAGCTCCAGTTCGGGTGACTTAACTCATCAACCGGCGTTAAGATGTAATTGTTCCACAGTATCAGCAGACTCAGACACTTTAATGAGGAACCTTTCACTTTCCCCGTGATATTGGGGAAATTTGGCCATACGCCAAGACGTCCAAGATATCCGTCAACCATTACCGCTCAATAGCACAAGACTCTGTGTGTGTTCCTTTATAGTTACAAAAAGGTGAATCTCACAAAAATATCTCCAGGTCACATTGCACCACAAATTAGAAATAAAACTACTTTACTTTTAAACTTTTTATTATTGCATATTTAGTGATTTGAACCATCCTAAATATTAAGTATTAAATGGTCAGCAATCACCCAAAACACCTCTAGCAACCACATGGCGACATCCTAGCAATCACCACCAACAATTCAAAATCCTGCCAGGAAGTTTTTTTTTCTTTCCAAACACCAGTCACAAACTGCTCACAAATGACAAAAAATTTTTTTTTGTAGTCTAAACTCAGCTTGAGAACAGCTGGAATGTTTTTGTGGCACATTGCATACACATTGCATACAAGGCCATTTTTCACAGTAGGGAACATTTTGTCTGGATCCTGCAAAGAAAACATAAAATAAGACAGGCTACACACTGGTGAATGAAGCGGCGCATACGAAGACTTCAGTCTGGGAGGCATGACTTTGGGAACGTGCCATTAACAACAGACCATAAAACTGTCATCATAACAAATGGCTGGTGTCCAGCATTGAGAGGCAATGCTAACTCTAAACAGGTCTAATGCCGATCTACTGCAATGTAAATCAACATTCATTCACACATTTAGCACGATATGCCACTTGGATTGGACCAAATGTAAATGTTTTTCTGTTTCCTCATTTCTTGATATGCAGCCAATGTAGAGCAGATTGTTGCGCTCTAACTGCACCAAAACCATTGAGCTGAATCATTAACTGATATTGAACCACACTGATGGACCACAGTAACTTATGTGAGCATGTTGCAAAGTTTATACAACCTGGTCTCATAAAAATGTTTATCTCTGTGCACTTTTTGTGCAACATTGTTTTTACGTGCCTTACTGCACATTTCCCTGCAGTTTCTAATAGAAATGTCCACTGAGAGTCGCTAAAACACAGGTTCAATACGTTAACCCTAGCACTTTTATTACATTGATATAGGTATGTTTTGCTTCAGTTCAGAAATGAAATATCCCTGGACTCGTCATGTTGGAAATATTCCCTACACCAAATCCAACCATAAACCTACTCGATAGTGTTAACCAATGCAATACTAATATAAAAATGCATTTGCTGATGCATCTGCGTCTTTTTTCACTTCCCTTTTCAACAGATTTGTATCGTTTAGTTACCGCATCTAAAAATGTTAAAAATGTCTCATTTGTTTTTCTAAGAATGTTTTACTTCATTGGAGTGCTACAAAACTACGTAGAGGTTTAGGTATTCAATATGTAAACCCCCACACAGAAAGATCTGAAAAGGCTAAATTGTCTTATTATGGTCAAAAATGGGACAACTTCATAATAATAAATTTTATGTGAAACAAGTAAACAAAAAAATTATAATAAAGTATATTTTACACTATTTTAAAACAGAAAATGGTAATTTTAAATCAAAATTTCACCAAAGTACTTATATTTTTAATTACTTACTTTAATTTTACATACTTTTTTAACAAAGAAATGCAGCCTTGGTAAGCAAAATAGACTTTTTAAATAGGTATTTTTAAAATCTGCTAATTTGAAAGTGTTCATTCTCAGCTCTCAGTGTTTTTGTCTGTATCTGCTTTACTAAAGCAGCATCGTGATGTTATTTGAGGCTCTTGTGTCAAGACTCTGAGGATCTCTTATCTGCGGGAGTTTCTGATTCTCTCCAGGAGGGTGTCAATAACAGCAAAGTGTCTGCAGCGGACCGTGGGATCACGCAGGCGGCCCATCTCATGCTGCTGAGAAAGGTTACTACAGCTCAAAAAAAAGAGGCACGGGATCGTTAAACAGCCTCTTTTGGCAGCTATAGCCTTTTCCCAGAATGCCCGAGGGCAGAGTCAGAGCGATTTTGATTTTTATTTCCTTTCTCTATTTCTAGTGTTAAATTGCATTGCTGAGAGGTTGCTCAGGAGACAAAATAAGAGTTCTCACTTATGTTTCATATAAATTTCAACTTTATAACATATATAAGAGATATATCTCTTTGGAAACGCTAGAGAAAACGTTTCTTGGGTCTTTATTGTGAGGGGAAAATCAAAGTTCTCCATTTATTCCCTATTGATCTCACTGATGTCTAAGAAAAATTTTAATAAAGAAAAAACCTGCTGAGAAACTCTACTTGAACCAGTTCTTTGTAATTAACTGAGCGAACTAGTTCTCTCAGAGAACAATTTTTCCCATTTGACTGAGGCAATGGATTGCAGGCAATAATGTAGTAAATGATGTTCAGTTTCTTGCACAGATAAATTATTTCACTTCATAAGTTGTCAATGTCTCGCCAGGAGCCATGGGTGTTCATTTTTTGACTCAAAGTGACAGTAGTGTTGATGTGCATTTTATGAGTCACCAAAGGCTGTGACTTCAGCTAACAATCTTCTTTACTCTACTGCATCTACAAAAGTCACCTACATCTATGTCCTGAAGGATAGACCTGATGAAAAACGTTTGAAATATCACTGATATCAAATGAGATTTTTTTTTTCTTTTTTTAAAGAGTTGTCACTGAGAAAAGTTGTAATGCTTTAACTATAATAAACCTATATATACAGTACATAAATATAAATATAGCATAGGAAGTTTATATCTTGCAATTCTGAAAAAAAAAAAAACCCTGTTACATAAAATGTCACAATTACCAGAAATGGCCTTTCATTGTTTTCTATTTGAATATATTTTCAGGTTCATTACTTCAGTCTTCACTGTTATATATATATATAACTCTTCAAAAATCATTCTAAAATACTGATTTGCTGCTTACAAAACAAGACGACAATTAAAAAATTTTTTCCTCCAATTATTGGCAGCATATCACAATAATTTTAATTCTAAAATAATTATTTCATCAAAATATGCAATCAATACAGGTCATACTCACACAGCAGAATAACAGCAACCAGGTCGGTTTCTTTAATGACATTTCATGAACGCGCACGCTGTCAGTGAATTTTCCGTATCTGTCTTTCACTTCAAACACAGTCGATGAGGAAGGCAAGGTGGTGGAACAAATAACCCAGGTTGCATTGCCCGCAAGAGAGTGAATTAATGAGGTTTTAATGGTCCCACGCAGCCCCGCCACCTTAATCGCTCAACTGCAGTTATGCAAATGGCACAACTTGAAGGCAAACATAAGCAGATGATAACAAAATGCCAGAGTTGGGGGATAGAAGAATGAAAGAGTAGCAAAGACGCACAGAGCAAAACTAATATTGAAATTAATCGTTTGATATGGTTTCAAAGAGAATGTTTAACTTCTTTTGTTTCAACACGTTTCAAGGCACACAAGGGAAAAGAAAACAGTCAATCACACGCAGCTCTTGCCTCGCGAGTTACAACGCTGTCTTATTAAGACACACGTGGAACATAAAGAAGAAATATGAGCGACCCTGCATGCGCTTAACTCACATTTTCCGCTCTCTGCTTTGATGCATGTGCGATGATGCTAAGGGTCACTGAAGGGTGTCGTAGGACTTGGCAGAGAAATAGCAAACACGACGACAGGGAAGAACGACGATCTGTGATTGCGAGAATTAATGAATGAAGTAAGAAACATGAAAAATGAGTGAACACACTTGAATATGTACATAGACAAGTGCTTGGCGGCTAACATGAGAAGCTTCATGGGTAATAGACATGCCCACGGCGCTGCATAGTAACACTTTATAATAACTTCCATTAATATGGCTTTAATGCCCATTATTCTGTATAAGGCTTCAAGGAATATTTGAAAAATGAGAATTCTTTCATCATTTATTCAGTCTCAAGTTGCAAAAAAACATTCTTTCATGGGACACAAAACTCCATTTTGTTTTATTTTAATGTAATTGGTTCTTGAACATTGCAAACTTACATGTGCAAGTGTGCTTTAGCAAAAAATAACTACACTTAAATAAAAATCTATAATTAAGTTCAGGGGCGGATTTAGTGAATTTGGGGCCTCAGGCAAATATATTTGCACACATTTACTGTTAGTTGCTGCTGCACAATGATGGCACATAGTTATGTCCAGTGTTTCTACATTTTTCATGTACATTTTATAATGGGATTCTTTCATTAACATTATCATTTATTCATTTAGCAGACACTTTTATTCTATCATGTTGCAGACCACGAAATAGCAATTGATTTACAGTTGAGACGCAAGAAGTATACAATTATTATTACTTATTATATTTAAATGCCACAACCCTGTTTAGGCTATATTTTAATGCACACACTGTATTTTGATGCAGCTAAACTCTCAATAAATTATTATTTTTTTTATACTGTTTCTGTTGCCATACAGTAAAACGAATATATGAAATCCCGTTTCATGAATATGAAAGTGACTGAATAGTGATTTATTAAAACTACATAACCAGCTCTACCTATCAATATGTTAATCCGCACAACAATTCTGATTTATAATCAAATCGTTGTCTGATAAAATCAAACAGGCTACACATAAGATAATGACAGCAGCTGTGCTTGCATGTAAAATTAGGCCCTGTTGACACTAGTGCGTTTTCGTTTTAAAACAGTGTTCTAGAGTGAAAACGATCCGAGTTTTCAAACTAAAACAGGGTCTGCACCGTTTTCAAAAGTGTTCGTTTTCGAGGGTGGAAAATAATTTATTAGTGTAAACGATAGGCATAACTGTAGCGAAAGTTATGCTTTTAAAACAAACACCCACTAGTGTAAACGGGGCCTCAGATAAGCAACATATCTCTTAACTGAAAGCGCAGCTCCTTTCAGTCTTTTGCTGAACCAAAAACACAGAGCTCGTGCTCCTGCAGCAGTCAGTATCAGATGCAGAATATTTTCGTTTGCTACAAGCAGGATACACAAGAAACATGTCCAACTCGGACGTCATGGTAATAAACACGGCAAACAGCAAC
Organism: Enteromius unitaeniatus; assembly: GCA_032359435.1. NCBI lineage: Eukaryota > Metazoa > Chordata > Actinopteri > Cypriniformes > Cyprinidae > Enteromius > Enteromius unitaeniatus. The sequence continues at coordinate 2,172,820 of JAUMHI010000037.1, read as the reverse complement.
TTTGACTTGCACTCGACCAACTTAAACTTGAGACTCGGCCTTGAAAGAACTGCCACTTGTGAACATGTCTGAAGATCCAAGCACTCACCATTGAAATTAACACTCCGGATGTATCCCAGCAGCTCCTTTCCATTGATATTGCTCATTCGAGGGCAGAGGCCGGGGTATCCGAAGCAATAGTCCCTGTGCATGCGGTGCAGAGCGTGTGCCATGGCATAAACCGCATCCATCACGAACTGCACCTTGCCTTCCTGCTCGTAACTGGAGTCACGGCCCACCTTCTCCAGACCTGCACAAACACATACAAAACACACAGCCTGAACAAACACAGCCTTTTGAGAGCTCAGCATAAGAGGTTTCATTTGGAGGATCCAGTCTTGCAGACGCAGTAATTCTCCTCCTAATAAATTGCTATTTAATGTTGCTCAAATGCACCCACTCATTAGAGTAATTAGCTAATCAAGTCCTCGAGGAGGCGCATACGACGGCCATCAGATGCACACGTTTTGCCCGTTAAAGCAGCAAAAATGTGTTTCTTTCCAAACAAATATTTTCTTCCATATCTCTCGAGACGAGAAAAGTAATATCACGCCTGCCGTTCGGAACAAATATTCCAGCTGTTGTTGTGCAAAAATTGAATTTGGCTCGGGCATCTATGATTATTTCTCTCATAATCATCAGAGCGCTTTCCAACTTGGTGTATTTTAGCATCGGATGCCTCCGGGAAGATCTTTCTTCTCCCGCCACGGTTTTCGACACAATGAAGGATAAATAAAACATGGGCAAGGTGAATTAGCAAGACCTGGAGTCCTCCATCGTTTCTGCTGTCAGCGAGGAATTAATAGGCTCCTGTAAATGAAATCCAATCCACTTTTATAGTGCTTTCAGAGCAATGGGAAAATGATGCATTTGGTCTTCCAAAAACTAGATGGATTACCCGACCTGAACAGTGTGATTAATACGACAGACGGAACAACAGGCCAGAGAAAACTGACTCTCAGTGTCAAAACAAGGTGAACATCAGGTTTATTTGTGGTCACACCTCTTAACAATAGCACTACTGCTGAAGCATATTGGTGAACATTTATAACACATATTATAATATATAATAGTATAAATAATGTAATACAATAATTAAAATAAAAATAGAAAATGTATATAATCCTGAATAAGTTCTAAATATAATAATAACAAGAATAAATAAATGATATATAATATAAATATGCACAAAAAAGTCATTTGAAACAACATAAAATGCATGCACTCTTCAAATGTAACATAACAATAAATGTGTCAATTTCTTGAATAATAAAAATAATACAAATGAATATAACAAATATATTATAAATATATATTCAATATAAATAAATATATTAAATATATCAGCATTACCAGGTTACCAAGATACAATACTATATTTGAATATTTAAAATAAATAACATAATAAATAATATAAACATTGAATAGTGCAATTAAATAAACACTTAATAATAAATCAAATAAAATAAGTTTTTATTTTAAGTTTTTTAATTTAAAAAAAATTTTTTTACATTACAAAAGTTACACATATATGCTAGTATACATAAAGCATTAATATAATATAATATAATATATTGCAGTATTCTGTAAATAGATAGCTAGTATTCTATCAAGCATGAATACAACAGCATTTGGCTTTTGTTTGTTGTAAATTTATTCATTTAGCAGATGCTTTCATCCAAAGCGACTTACAAATGAGGAAACATGAGTGATTACTCACAAGCAGCTAATACCAGCAGTGCCACAATACACAAGTTCACGCACTGCCACGATTCAGAGCTGGAGCTGTGGGGCTTTGAGTGAAAATATAATAATCATCCAACAATGTCCTGTTTTTATGCTTATTACGGTATGTGCGCAGGCGTCTCTGCGTCTCTCTTGAGCAAACTGATGATTATTGAGTGATTGATGGCAGCACGGATGATGGACAGCTTAATGAGACCAACAAGAGTTGAAATTAAATGTCAATTAGTGGCGCAAATTAAATTCCCTCCCTTCCATCGAAGACCTGCTCACAGTTCCCTTTCATCTCTGGAGTACTACTGTTAAAATTACTAAACAGTTTCTTTAGTTTTGGAGCAGGCTGACAGTATCATAGGAAAAGAGTGATATCTGGCTTGAATTCAGAGCAGATCGTGATGACTGGCAGTGTCATGAATATGCACAAATTGTCCGTTTTCCAACTTGTTCTTTTTCCCACTCTGAGTTACGTCTCTGTGTGCCAGACAATAATCACCATTCTATATGCTATGGTATGCTAATGAGGACACTTCGGCTACATAATATATGCACATTTGAGTGCATTACTCAAGCCAAGCTTGGAAAAACATCAGTACCTGTCTTTGTCAACATCAGCACTTGAACTGAAGCATTCAGGGCTGTTTTTAAAGCTAAGATAAGAAATAGATTGTTGCATTTGCAAACAAATGACATCTGATCAGTATTCCGTTATCTCAGGTGTATACATGCATCTGTAAAAATACATAAACACTTACAGACATGCTATTTCATTTCTTCGTGTGTGTTTGTTTGTTTTATATGTATGAGAGTTCTGTGCTCTCTTAAAACAAACATATAAACATATGCATATTAATATTAAGACAACATTAATCAAATATTGACAATTATTTTTGTGTAGAGAGAGCAATAGCTCTATTTCTAATTACAATTAATATTTTAGATGACATATTATTAATAAATTAAATAAAAATGATATAAACAAATACACACAGATACATTAATTATGACTTAAAGTGCCCTCTCTTAATTTGCTTTAACAACTTTTTTTCAAAAGGTGCAGTTTCACAACCTCACAAGCATCTTCTTTCTCAATGCATAATTTCAATGCGGAAATATTTAGCTTGAAATAGCAAGACTGCAGTTTTATATTAACACATCCACATCTGATAATTGTACACATTGTAGGGCCTAAAAAAGCCAATGCATCTGGCCGGGCTCTAGGCAGCCGATCCGGTTTGCCATTGGAGAGCACATTTCTGAAGCCATCACTGCAATTTCTCCAAGCTGATGGGATTCCTGAACTTCAAAATGAGACTGACACTCATGCTGTCCGAGACCCAATGCCCTCTTTCCCCGAGTCATTACGGCTCACGCAGTGGCCCTGTTTGCTGTCACCGCTCCAATTCCTGTTTTAAGCAGCTCTGATTTATTTGAGGAAAGGCTAAACACATCCTGACATCAGTTATTTTATTTCGAACCGTTCTCCTCTCTATAATTTTCAGCAGGTTAGTCTTTGTGTAAGCGCTGGGCTCGTGGAAGAAAGAGTCAAAGCACGCGTGGCACTAGAGACTAGTCTTATTGTTGGCAATAAGACAGAGCGTGAAATCGCATTAGGAGTTGCGGCTGAGGTTCTGCCACCTTGTGCTCTCCAGGGCTTGCTGGGATACGGTTTGCTGGGAGGCGAGACCAGCTGAGCTCTTGACACCAATCTAACAACAGTCGGATTCGTCTCGTCAGCTGGAGCAGCCAGGTGTGGCGTCTGCACAGGAAGTCAGGCTTGTGCACTTATTTAGACTTCCTGTTTCGGCAGAGCCACGGCGAGGTGCAAGTCCCAAACAAGGATGCTGGGTTTTAATTATGTCTCAGTCAGGGTAATAAATTACACAGCGCAGCAGAGGAGTCTCACACATAGAGAGAGTGAAGTCATTGCTTTCAGGCGATGTGGAGAAATAAAAATGACAAAATATGAGCAAAGCATAAATGGGGAGGAACCTCAATGAAACGTGTCCAGCTACAAAACCAAAATATATTTAAAATAATTGCATGGCTATAACACACATCCCCACCTCAACCATTGTTGTGGTTTAAATTGAATTTAAATAATTACATTTTAAAATATACAACTTCATAAATGAGAAATTGCGTGCTCTCAAACGTTTAATCATGAAGAATAAAATAATAAAATGTGTGTACTGTATGTATTTATTATGTATATATAAACACACCTATATTGTGTATATATTTATATTCGATTTATATTATGCATAAATATATGTAATATACAAACTTAACATATTTTTCTTAAATACATACATGCATGGATTTGCATTTATATACACATAATAAATATACACAGTACACACAAATATAGTATGTAAACAAAAACTTTTATTTTGGATATGATTAATTAATCAAAATAAACAGATAGAAGCTAGATTAAAAGCTAAAATAAAACTAAATGAAAAAAATTATTATAATGAAAAAATATTTATATTTAAATAAGTATTTACATTGTAAAATTGTGGCACAACCGTCAATTTATTTTATTTTACAATTTAAAAAAATTATGCATATCTATATGTATGAATTACAAAGAAATAAAATATCTTAATGCATTACATTAGTTAGTATTACTGGTGAGAGATAGATAGCTAGATAGATAGATAGACACACACACACACACACACATGCATAGACAGATGGATGCCACAGTAAAGCAAGTCCAGAACTGCACAGAATTTGGTCTCAATAATAATAATAAAAGCAGAGCATGTGAATTTCAACTTGACACCAGGTTTCTGAGGGCATGATGGGAAAAAAGCAGCTCCTTTAGCATTCACAGCATGGCACTCCAAACAGCGCCTGCTGTCTTCAAAAACCCCTTTACTCCATTATGTCTCCTGTCTGAGAAGACTAGCACTCTTATGTCTGAGAGATCAATGAGTCTGAAGAGAGTGCGTGATCTTCACAAGTGTGATGATGAACCACAAAACTCTCAGTGCAGCCGAGAACAGCAGACTTCCATCATTCAGCTAATAACACCATGCCTGTTACCCAGCGAGAGCTAATAGCGCTGTTATTTAGGGAGATGAAGAAACATTTCTTTGTCTTTTTATAAAATGCGCATGGAAACTTGTTCACTTTTGCATTTTGATCTAGAGTTTCAGATAAAACAGAAATAAAGTGCTTCTGCACCAGCACCTCATCTTTATATGTTGTCAAGTTGAAGATAGCATTCCTACTCAACTAGTCACTGCATAATTTTTGTATTAAATGAACTTGTCACATCACTAGCGGCCGCTGCAGCTCACGTCTCCTCAAATGACCAGCTCTCATTGAAAATGAATGACTTTCCGTTGCTTTGTCGCTGCACATCGCTGTCAGTGTGACCGAGTTGGAGTGGGAACAAGAATTTAACAACAAGATGATGAGACAGAAAGCGTTCAAAATGCACCATTTGGGTTTTTGCGCCAGTCTGTAAAGGGTTTCAGACTACAAAATAGTTCTAAACAGCACCTCAAGGGCTAATATTTCATCCTTAAATCAGAACAGTAACATGATCACACACTCATTCAGTCACCGATTACTACTTATGTATTAAAATTTATATATATATATATATATATATATAATAACATAAATAATCATTCGGAAGTTCAAGGTTGGGAAATTTAATTGATTAATTAATCATTTATTTACTCATAATTTGCATATTTGTTTAACATTTACCCCCTCTTTCACAGACAAGGCTTAACCCTAGTACTAGACTAAAATGTAAATCTGAGCTGTTTCAACTAAAAGAAACCTGCACTGACTGACCTAGAAACATGTCAGTGCTTTTGTTTTTTTTTAAGAGACAAGCCAAGAATACTTTTTGGTAAGGAATGTATATAAAAAATAAATTAATGTCCTAATTGAACTATGCCTAATCCTGATTTAGGCTAAGCCCTGTCTATGAAAGGGAGATGAAGATTAGATTAAGTTTGAAATGAAAAAAAATTCTTCTATACTGTTTTTATACTTTTATTTAGAAATGAAGACAATCATTAAGGAAAAATGCACATTTAAAAACAACACATTCACAAAAATATTTTGTCTTGTAAAAAAATATGTTATCTTTATATTTTAAAATATATAAATTCTAAATACATATAATGTATATAGATCATAAATATACACATATTTTTGTAAACAAAAGCATATTTTAGATGTGATTAATTGCGGTAAATCAGTTGAGAGCAATACATTTGAAAAGTTAAAAAATTTATTAATACTAAAATTCAGCTTGTTGCCAAGGCATTTCTCACTATTTTTTATTTTAGATGTATACTAAATGTATGAATGTACTTAAATCACTGAAAATGAAATAAGAATTTTAATAAATGGCACAGACATCTATGAAAACAAAACTAACAAAAATAAAAACACAACAAAATGTTAACTATGGTTCAAAATATGGGTAAAACATTTTAGTATCTCAATGATCCACAATTGAAAGGCTATAAAAAGAAAAGAAACAAACAAAAAAAAATCTGTCCGCAATCTCCTATTCACCACTGTGATCTTAATCCAACCTTCAGTGCTTTTGAATGCTGTAGATGACATAAACAACAACTAAATAAACTCTGTATGATGTGAAAATACCCACAATCAAGCAGCTGAAGGGACGGAAAACAGCGCCACAATTTTCTCACCACCCATGTCAACACTAATGCGTATCCGTGTCTTTGTGAAGCGTTTTTGTTTTTTTAAATTCTTTATGTCTTTTGTCCTTTCAAGACAAAAATAAGCTCTTTTATATCCAAAGACGCTTCAGCCAGGTAGAAGTGTCATTTCAAATATTTATAGGCTCATTCTTGTAGACAGCGATGGCCATGCTGCCGTAAGGCTATCAGCGCTCCGGTGATCCTACACAGCCTCAGACATTAAATACAACACACGCCAGGCCCTCCATACCGCTGTTTTCTAAATTAAACCATCGATTACCAGCATCGATACGTCTAATGACTGAAGACAGTGAAGCGGAGCTGAAACGCCAGGCTCATCTGTAATGAAGTTGCGGACGGTGTCTCATTAGGTCAATGAGTGAGTAAACAAGGGCTGTTAGTCGCACAATAACTTCCAGCACAGGTGCAGAAACACACAAGCGAGAGTATCGAGAGCGCTCTCTGACGATTTTATTAACGAGAAGTGGGCGGAATCGTGACCTTTGCATCATCAACATGGAAAACAATCTGCCGGCGTGGAATCAATCACCAGGCCGCGTGTCGTAGTGACACGGATCACAGCGGCGGTGTAATTAAAGAGGTCTGATTGTTTGTAAAGAGCGACACTCTGTAGAGTAGATGGAGACGAGTGGACGCCTGGGAAATATATGGACGAGATGAACAGTTATAATATCCAGCAGCATATACACTCTACCACAAACTGGAGTGAACTGGAACTTTTTTAATTTAAAGACTCATAGCACACCCAAATATTGTTTTGTTTATTTTACACCCAATATTCAACTAACTGTTTTTATTGATCCTATAGTGTGAACGCATTGTACTATTGAATTTTTTTTTCTTGTATGTTTTTGAAAGTCTCATGGTCATCAAGGCTCAAGATCATTTTTAAGCAGCATTACTCCAGTCTCCAGTGTCACATGATCCTTCAGAAATCATTCTAATAGCTAAACAGCTAATTTGCTGTTCATATATTATCAATTATTTTAATTGGTCATAATATTATCAATACTGAAAGCATTTATATATATGTATATAGAGAGAGAGAGAAAGAGACATGATCTGATTCTCTACCTAATTCTACCTGGTATCATGGCATAAACGTACCTTAGCGAATAATAAAATATGTACCAACAAGTACATGGAGTACTTCTCGGTTCCGTATGTAACCCTCGTTCCCTGAAGATGGGAATGTATGAACATGTAGACTGTGTAAGTCACATACTTGTCTGATTTATTACATTTTTTTTATCGTATGGGAACATAAGAGACGTCATAATACTTGATCACATGTTATATACTTCATCTGCAGCACACATGTAACGATCAAATAAAAATGTTCTGGCATTAGCACATTTGCACACAGCCCATGTAGCCATAGCTTAACAACAAGGTCTACACTTCACCACGATGGTAACCTCAAAAATCAACATAAACATAAACCCTTTTAAATGTCAAATATAACTGAACAACAAACTATAAAATGTCTTTCCTTTCACTAAAAACACATAAAACAGCATTTAATTTCAACATTTATTCTCATGATCTATTCATACGCAAAACATGCTTGGAACTAAAACTCCACTGCTCAGTTTCAATCAGTGCAACATCAATTATTTGTGTAGACCCAACTCAAACAAGTTTAGGTTAAGTTCATTTTTTACAAATGTGATTTCATTTAACATAGTAAAATTGAGTGCAAATGACAACTGTGTAAAAAACTAAAGATTTGTGTTGGTTTAGCTTATTTTATTCAATTAAACTGAGAAAATGACTAGAATCATTTTTTGAGTGTAGGAACAGTCCACAGATATTTAAATGATGGCCCATTGTGATACATACCTAAATCAACATAATAAAAATGTTCCAGGATTCATGTATTGAAGCTTTGTTTTAGCGCCATTCAGTGGACATTTCCCTTTTCTCTTTGTTGCACTAAAAGTGCACAGGAGGTACTTTTTTTTTTTTTGAGACCAGGTTGAAAATTTGTTAAACACTGAGGTTTAATATTTAAGGTTAGAGGGCTTGTCAAATCCCTAAGCCTAATTTTGTGCACTGTGCTGTGCATGCTTACCTTAGCAAACACCAAACATGCTCTATTCAGTCAGTTTTCATTACCCACATCTCCCTAAGCTTAAACGTAGTTGTAAAAACATAGCCCTGGGCTCAGTGTCCCCTGATTCTGCACACATGAGCAGTATTATAAGTCCTGTGCTTTGTTTCTTTTGGTATGTGACATTGGTCTTGTGGCTTGAGCTACTGCATGCATTAAAATGAGAGACAGAGAGGTTTGCATCAGCTGTGGCAGCCTGTCGATAACATTTCCACATGCAATTGGAAGTGGATGGAAGCTTCATAATGAGAGCAAAACGACATCAATTAGACATTTTCGTATAGAGATAGCCTTTAAAAACCAAGCTGAACAAATAAAGTCAGATCTGACAGAAATCTCTCATATACACATTGTGTACAGATGAATATATGCAAACCAAAACATGATTATATTAAGAGATTAAACCATGTTGCTTTAGTTCAAATAAAATTTTGCACTAAAGCATGTCGCTGCAATGCAACATAAAAATACACCTGGCATTTTGTGCCACTGCAAACTCCATCACTGTCGGACATCAGAATCTATTGTGACCACCACAATGACCTCGATTCTTCACCCACTAAAATACACTGCGAAGCAAGCAGCAGAGATCCTTCACAAACATGCTGCTGCATAAACATTAAACAAATATTCCCCTTTTAACAAATGAAAACATAAACAAATAGAAAAGCTCCTCTACTATATGGTAATACAATCTGTTTACGCTGTAGTTAGAGTTACATTTTTATAGATAATTAATCTTTCCAAATCCCTCCGGTGATTGGTCGATTTCATCTAAAGCAGTGTTTGTGAGCTTTTAATGCTACAAAATCAGGTAAGGGTTAACCCTTGAGGGCCTAAACTTGAATTTGTGATTTATCTTACAATTCTGACGCAAGTTAGATTTGTAAAATGAAGAATTCTGAGGGAAAGAATCAGAAGTGTGAGTAATCAAGCTTCCATATTTATCTGCTACAACTAAAGTTGCTAAAAGAGTGTGCAGCTTTCATGAGGACTGCTGGGTGTGATGATTTGTTTGTGCGCTTGAAGAAACAGTGAAGTTTTCCGCTTTCCTGATGGTGTCATTGTTGTGTTTCTAGTGTGCGGAAAAACAGCTCAAACTGCGAATGACTGCGACATCACAAAACGTGAGTGGTGGCGGTGTGTGTGATGTATAATTATGTTCATTATGTCAAGCACATTCTATCAGAAGTGGCGGAAGTTTCCTAATCTAAAAGCCGAGGGTTGCGTTCATTCCCCTGGTGCACTTTTCTAAGCACACATTCACAGAGACATTAAAATCCTGTGTCACTCACAATGGCTTTCTTACTGCTCAACGGCAAATTTCATTCTGCTCTATATTGCAGATTTAATAGCAGCTCTGCTTTGAGTGTGTTATTTCTTTTTGTATTATATAGTCTGTAGTATTGTGGATTTTCCTGCTCATTTAAAACAATGAAAGTCTGACGTGCAGTAAAGAGATAATCTAACGGTAGCATTGCAGCTCCATCTGCAACTGAGCTGCACAAACTTCACTTTATTAACGTAGTAACACTTACATTTACATATCAATGCCTATGCAGTATTCAGATACGAACAAGAAAAGGTTAAGGATGTAAACCTTGAGATACAATTGTACAAACAGCTAGAATATGCATCCACAATCCATAATAATGCTTCCTCCAGTGAAAAAAAAAGTCTATCCATTAGCTTTTTATATATACACACACATATATATATATATATATATATATAGTGCAGTTAATGGGTGCCGTCAGAATGAGAGTCAAAACATATTTTGTAGAATTTTTTTGCATTAATTTTTTTTTTTCTAAGGAGAAAGCAACTTTATTTTTGTCAAAAAAGGTATTGTATTTTAACAGAAAGCAACAGTTTGAAATTTGAACAGTTAAACATCTTGATGGATTTGTTTCTTACAAAGACGCTGCTTTCCTCAAGATGTATCTAACTGATGAACTGGAGTGCTGTGGTGTTATTATCAGCTGTTTAGACTCTCATTCTGATGGCACCCATTCACTGCAGAGCATCCATTGGTGATCAAAGGATGGAATGCTGCATTTCTCAAAATCTAATGAAGAAAAAAATCATCTACATCTTGGTGAGTACACTCTGTACTCTCTGTATTTAAAAGTGAGTTAAAATTTTTGGTGAACAAATCTGCTGTCATGCGCCTCAGCAGATGGTTGTGTTATCTGAATTCCAATTAGGCAGCTCAAGGTGGATATTTGGCTCTGCTGACCGACAGTCATGGTCACTTTGTTAATCTGACCCTGGTTTGTCTGGGCTCAGTTTGTCGGGTAAGGTTGTAGTACTGTAGTAGTCTCTCATGAGCAGGTAGACGAGATCTTCTCTGTGTCACAGGCTCTGTGCTGCCCTCAAATTAGAGCAGTGACTCACAACACACACTGTGCTTCCTCTCCATCTGACCAGTGTGTGTGTGCAGCTCCAGGCTAACAGACTGGCTTCCTCTTGTTGTTACAACATTCCCTCCGGCATATTTTATCATAACAAATGATGTGCCCTTTTTTTTTTCCTTAAACACTAATACTTATTTTTTTTAAGGCTTGCACTACCAATACAGAACTGATTTTGGTAATACTTTCCAATAAAGGTTAATTCATTAACATGTACGTTCATGAATCATTATTTAAAAAGAAACAACAATCTACATTAATTTAATTACAAAATATGCTATTGTTGATTGTTTATTCATCCTCATTCATGTAACATTATTTAAAAAATAAACAACATTTATTAATCTGCATTAATTTAATTCAAAAATATGCTATTGTTCATTCATCTTCATTCATAATGTACGAACTTATACTGAATTACACAAAAAGTACTAGTATATAAACAAATTAACATTAACTAAGATTAATAAATGCTGTAAAAGTATTGCTCATTGTTTGCATGTGTTAGCTATTGCATTGTATATATATCATTCTTATATACACTCTCAGAAATAAAGCTATCGCTGGGGCTGTTTGTACCTAAAGGGTCCATTTTGGAAAATATTAGTACTTAAAATACATATATGAGCCTAATAGGTAAAAAAGTGACCGCTTTTGCATCTTTATTTCTAAAATAGAGTAGTGTTATATTACTGTAACACTGATATCAATGATGTAAACATGAAGCAGAAGGACATGGTTAAAAACAAAAAAAAAAAGTAAACCAATTGTAAATCAATGGATAAATCAGATGAATCTTGGAGATTGTCAGATATCCCAAGACTATCGAAAGTTTACTTTTGCAACTTTACCAAACAAGTTGTCACTACGTCAGAAGAATTAACACAATTGTGTGAAATGAGAGTTAATGTACCTATAAACATGCCTTCTGTTACATTATGTTGCGCTCTGTCTAGCTGTTTTTGTGTGAACAGCCCCTAAACTGTCACACGTGGCCTCTTATAAAACAGGAAGGAAAGGTGCGATGAAGTCAGACACTGGAAACGGTCCAAATGTCACCCAGCCGTCTGTCTGAAGGCTTACAGCGGGAGCACCTGACAGCCTCAAACAGACGTGTCACTTCCCGTCCATACAAAGCAACGCACTTAGGCCTTGCTTCCAACAATTTTGCTTTTGTTGCATTTCCTTTTGAAGGAACAGTTCACACTAAAATGAACACTTGCACATAATGTACTCACCCTCAGGCCAGAGAGTTTGTTTCTTCACCAGGATTGGAGAAATCTAGCATATCACCGATGAATACTCTGCAGTGAATGGGTGCCGTCGGAATGATAAAAACATCACAGTAACCCACCACAAGAAATCCCATGCATTGCTGATTTAGACAAGACAACGTTTCCACTGCATTGAGTAATATTATGGATTATGGACATATATATTTGCCAGAAGAAAAGGTTTAAAGTTAAAAACACACCAATGATGAATTGTTTGTTACAAACACACAGACTTTTACTTCAGTAGACATTAATCGATGGGTGTGGAACAGCTGTTTGCACTCTCATTCTGACGGCACCCATTCACTCCGTAAGTGATGTACTAAATGTCTCAAAATCCGTTCTGATGAAGAACCAAACCCACCTACATCTTGGACGGCCTGAGCATTTGAGCAATTGTAATTTCTAGCATAATTATTTTAAAACAGACGAATAATAGATTGAACTCAAAGCAAATCATACCAGTGCACTTTTTAAGGATTCCTGGCCGCTTTCCATGCATCCCCAGCTTGCAGCCAAAGTTCTCCTCCCAGAACTCAGCAAACCAGACGTTTCTTCTGTTGTTGGAGAGCGAGCGGCTCCGGAAGTAGCGATCGAACGCTGAGGAGAGAGAGGTAAAGGAAAGGAGAAGATAAGCATCTAAAAGAATGACACACATTTGTGTCAGTGAAGTGGCAGAGCATGCGCAAATCCTCGGCGGTATTCCTGTCTGGATGTCTGCATCTAATCCCTGTCCCCACAGACACAATTATACAATGTGTTCTGACAAAAGTGCTCTAATTGGTGGGTCTATTCCCGAGCCGGTGCCTGCAGGCCTGAGAGCCGGCGCTTGAGGGACAGTGCTATGATTACTTGAGTACAGACAACGACCAGAAGGAGGCTCGAATGCGCTTGGCGTTATGTGGATATGGTATTAAGTGTCACACCATGATGCTTATTGTTCACAATGTTTGTGTGACACCACTGCAGAGCAGGAATAAATATCTCCACTAAGTGCAATAGAGAAGATGAGATGCACATTAACCCAGCTCTCACCTAAACTGCGATCCAAGTCTATGATAATCTGCTGAATCAGTTCTCTATGATTGTTTACTTCTAAACATAAACCTATATGAACTTTGTTTAATAGCTATATGATATATATTAGTGCTTTAAAATGATTAATCGCATCCAGCTAATACGTTTTTGCTTACATAAGATATTTGTGTACACTGTGTATATTTATTTTGTACATCTAAATACAAACACATGCATATATATATTTCAGGAAAAAATTATATATTAAATATATTTATAATATGAGAATAAGAATCTAAATATATAAATGTATTTACGTAAATATTTTCAAAATACATACTGTATGTGTGTGTTTTTATATGAACATATTAAACAAACAAAAAATATGTAACATTATGTTACAAAACATATATTTTGGTTTAATTGCTTGACAACACTAATTTATATATACTGAGCCAGTTTTTGATATTGATGATACATGAATTGACAAAGGAATAACATTTTCCTAGTTTTTCATAACTAGCAATACCTATGCGATGTTGGAATTTGTATGACTTTGGATTGAAATGTTGGGGTCAGAAATATTTTTATTTATTGAAGTACTTATAATAATAATACTTTTTATTCAGCAGAGGTACATTAAAGTGATCCAAAATGAGAGTAAATGCATTTATAAAGGTATATTTCAATGATTTCTAAAATATCATGTGACACTGAAGTCTGGAGTAATGATGCAAAAAAATCAGCTTTGCATCACAGGAATAAATTACATTTCAAAACATATTCAAACAGAAAATAGCTATTATAAATTGCATGAATATATACATTTTTTTAAACAAATAAATGCTGCCATTATTACCAACCCTGAATTTTTGAACAGGAGTTCTTTAGTGCTTTCAGATGTACGTACCCTCCACCGTGGCACGTTTGGGCAGGATGGTAATGGCTCCTTTTGCCACCCTCTCTTGCTGAACGACCGGTGAGATCTTGGAGCCCCAGCTGTCAGACCCCACCCACAGGAAATGACCCGTCTGGTTGCTCCTCTTGGCAGCATCCAGCACTCGTCTGCAGACGTAAACAATCATATATCAGCTTCAAACAACAGCACACACGGCCAGCGCATCCATTTCTCACGCCTGACGCTGAGCCGTATCTTATCTGCGCTTCAGATAAATGTACATCAGGAGCTGCCGGCATCTGTTTGCTGTAACTCACTGACTGATATTCAAATAAAGACGCTGTCCATCCTCACTCACGGCAGACTCGGATGAGCCCTGGAGATCTAAAGCTGGGATTTCAATGGTCAGCCTTGAGAAGGTCCTGTCCAGCTGTCTGCTTCTCACTCATGTATTGTGTGTATATTTTATTGAGAGGGATTTAAGGACAGGAGCGCTGTCAAGTCACTAGCACATTCTGTCACTGCCGAACATGACTGGAGAAGCTACAGGAAAGAGTGAATTAACTGAGAATTACGTTCAGCCATTTTGTCGCTGAAGGCCACATCCAAAACATGAAATTGTGGAAACCAACATGTAACGGAAAGGTCTGATTTATCGTCTATCGATTAAAAATCTTTATAAATCTGCATAATCATTGATATAGTACAAATCTATATAATACAAAAACAGTAATTTTTTGAATGTAAAGTCAATTAACTGTAATAATGTTTGTTAATAATTTTTTATTATTATTATTATTATTATTATTATCATTATTATTGAAGTTATTCTAGTATTTCTGAATTATATGAATTAATTTAGATGTTTGTATTTTCAGTTTTTATTTTAATTGTAGTTAGTTCTAGTAATTCGGTTGCGTTTTGTCCATTTTATTTATTTATTTTTTATCCAAATACATTTTTTGTTATATCATTATAGAATATTTGATCAAGTAATTTCATCAGTTGGATCATATAATTGAGATTTTGTCTTCATTTTATTAGTTTAATAATTAAGTCATTAAATAGTTAATAATTTAATCAATAAATTCATTTTTTATTTTAATTTTAGTTGAAGTATTTTTGTTGCTTTTTTTATTAGGCTTTTTCTTTTTTGTCTTGATAGTTTCAATTAATTTTCCATTTCTTTTAGTGCATTGTTGTTGTCAAAGTTGTTTTTTTTCAAAGGTTGTTTTATCACAAATAACAAAAAATAAATTCACATATTTTTGTTATTAAAAATATTGATTAACAAACAAACTAAAATAATAGTTTATATGCTTGGGGAAAACAAATTGAAAACTCAAATCAATGTAATTGATGTAGTTTTACTGTATATCATTATAGTTCATATTTCAAATTAGTATTTTCTGTTTTTAATTGTAACTTAAGTTAGGTTCATAAATAATTTAAATAAAATAATAATTATTAATAACATAATAATATTTAATCATGAAAGAAATATAGTTCACATATATTATTTTTTCGTTTATCACTTGTGCATCAGGAGAAAATGACCCAACCACTTTCACACTTTAATTTTTTATGGTCTCTCTGCATATTTTTAGAGTGGGAACTAGTTAGTCTGCCTTTAGTCAATCAGTTAATGAGCCATTTTAACTCCAAAAGTCTACATAACTTGACTGTAACGTCAATTTAGCATTTGCCTCCGGGGCCTATAAATAAATATTGTACTGCTCAGCAGCTGTTGTATCAGCAAACATATGTATAAATGGCAGGAAAGCCAATATTTTGGAGTCTGTTCAGAGCCAAATCTCAGCGCACAGAGCAGCACCCCAGGACTCACTCAGGAAAGACCAGCACAGTCTGAAGATGCGGAGGAAATTAGAGCATCCCTCCCTCCAGGCTCAGAGAGCCTTGCTTTACATCCTCACCAGCATTTTTAATTGCTTTCCATCTGTATGAAGGTGCAGTAAAGTTGGACGATGTACAGGTGGCAACAGAGATAAAGGCGGGTGCTGAGCAAAGGCTGCTGGGAGGGACGGCACTTTAGGAGAAAAGCGTTAATGAGTCTGTTGTAGCTGTTCCTCCCCTCTTCCTCGCTCTATATCACTGGCTGGGTTCAGAATAGCATGCTGCTATATTAATATGTCTACTTTTTTTTCTCCGGAAAGTAAACTTTCTGCATCCCACAATACAATGCAAGTGACTCAGGGTTATATTAAATAAAATAAAAATATGTTTTTTGTTATCTGATACTGTTTGTGTGTGTGTGTGTGTGTGTGTGTGTGCGTATAGACAGAACTGTCAAATATTACTCATTTACTTTTAGTTTAACAATTAAAAAAACTAAAAGTATACATATCAATGATACTAAAATAACACTGATTCAAATAGCCTATTTTTGGCAAGTATGCAGTATGATATATAAAACAAAATCACAAAAATAAAAATGTAAATAAAACATATGTACAAAAATCATATCTACATACAAAAAACGAATTACATATATAAATTGTGTAGCTATAATATGTAACTATAATAGTATATCAGTGATACTAAAATAACAGTGATAGTTGACAATTATTAGTTGACTCATTATGTGATCACCCTGCTAAAAATATACACACACACACACACACAAAGAGTAATATTTTTATATGTATCTGATTCAGCTGCATTAGTTTTTGTGTTTAAGAAGGCAGGATAAAATATACTAAACACAGTATTCATTATGCAAGTATTATATTCTGAACACAGCCAGCCTCCTTCCCACTTCCTCCTTCCTTTCTTCCTCAAGGCACTGATAAAGGTTTTCTCTCAGCTGGAGATCTTTAGGAGAGCAGTGAACAGTTAGGCGGGAAATGTCTTTCAAGAACAGCAAGAGGACACCTGATATCATCCTCGTTTGCGAACATGATGATGGCCCGGGCGTTGGGTGTCTCCAGGAGGCGGCGGATGATCTTGTCGAATTCCCCAGGCCTCGGCTCCCGAGGGATCTTCAGAGACTGTGCGATACACACGCCACCTACACAGAGACAGACAGTGAGAATTATACTTTGTTCAGTCCGCACACAAAAATCCCATTTGTTTCCCAAATCCAGCCATTTACAAGCGATGCAGTCGGGTCTGCTTTTCCATAATAAAGAAAGAGGATGATAAGAGAACTGTTAACTATTTTTTTAAAGAAATTATTCATTTATTGGGCAAGGATGCTCTCAACTGATCAAAAACATTACATTAAAGTCATTTTAATGTTACAAAAGATTTCTATTTCTGTCAATTTCCAATTATCAATATTCCAATTATATTTCCTGAAAAAGTATTACTGCAACATCATCTTAATAGTAAATGCAAATAAGCATATTTAAATATTATTATTGATGTTATTAAACTTTCAACATTTTTTATAAATTCCAATTTATAATATTATAAAATGAAAAAAAAATAATGTGTATTTTCATTATACGATCTTATGTTTGCATGCATGCATTTATTTATATTCAGCAAGCATACATTAAATTGATGAAGTGACAGCAAAGTAATTGGTGCTGAAAATTTTGCTTTGCATCACAGGAATAAATTTAATTTTACGACATATTCAAATTGAAAACGTTTTTTTTTTTTTATTGGAATAATATTTCACAATTTTTTACTGTGATTTCAATATGCATTTAATAAATAAATGTAACCTCGATGGGCAGAAGAGGCTTCTTTTCAACCTGAAACCTATGAACATGTGAACCAATAAAATCCATACATATAATACACTTAAAAAGTAAAATAATCAGCAAACAAAGTAAAAGTGAGGATGCCAATACCAATACTGACTTGTAGTTGAAAAATACACAAGCAATGGTATTTCTGCTGCCTGTCTGAAGGTCTTGTAGTTAGTCTATCAAAATGACACGAACATTTACAAGTGATTGCTGTTGTGGACATAAAAGAAGTACTTCCCATCAAGCTCCATCATTCAAATCTCATCTCCAGGTGCTTGACATCATTTATTCAAACTTAACACGACAGACTTACAAAAATCTGATTTTGACAGGCCATATTGAGGTGGACGGAGTCATATTTCATATTTAATGTAAGCTGTAATATCTAAGCCTCCGTCCCTTCGAGTGCTCGATTATACCATTAACGTCCCGGACGGGGGTGAATGATGGACTTCCTCCTGTAATCTCCTCCTGTTACAGTCCATTTAATGAGCGCCGGCGTTTTCCTCAGCGAGCCGTGTCGCTGTATGCCAAACCAATGCGGCTCCTTATACATTCTGTCACAATGACAAATACTAATTAGCCTTAATTAATGCCCCTCACAATGGTAATCACCAATCTGTTGCGTTCATGCCCTCCTCCGATCCATGATGATTGTGAGTTTATGGAGTGCGATATTTGCTTGGAGCTAGACTAGAGAGCCCATTAGCTGCTATTTCCAAACATGTTGAAGAGCCGCTCCTGTGACTTTTTTTGGCAACAAATGGTATTTGTTCAAATTTATGCTACATTAAACCAGACTGTAATGCTATGAACAAAAGGTAGCTTTGAAGCTAGACTTAAAATTATTATTATTTTTTTTTATAAATTGCATTGAATTGTTTAAAAGTGTAAGTGAGTAAACACATAATCACAATGATCATGTGACACTAAAGACTGGAGTACAGATGCTGAAATTAATTACACTTTATAATATGGTCATATACACTCAAAATAATTATTCCCCAACACTGTTCAGTTTATTAAAAAAACAATATTTTAATTTAACACCATTATGTTTGGTTCTTTATTTAAACAACTGCATTGTGTTAAACTGACTTGTTAACAAGTTTGATTTTTCATAAATGATTTTACTTGTGTGATTTAAATTTCCTCTTCCCGTCATGCTTTACACAGGGCTGGATAAGGATAGTAAATCTTGAAATAAAAATTTATTTTAGGCATTTTTATTAAGATGATAAAACTAGGAGTCTTGTGTGTTTGTATTTAGAAGACCTTCTGCTGTGTTAGTGTTTTTTGGGGGGTTGTCATTGTGGTAAAGTGTAGAGCATGTGCTTAGGGACCTGCTAACAACCTGCTAAGTTGTTTTAAATAATAATAATATTAAAAATACATTGGGAATGCCATGGATGTATCAAAACCATCTTATGTTATGCATAACAAGTTGGCTAATGCCTGAAATTAAGTAAATCAAACATATCTCTTTTTTTTCCCAGAGTAGAAGGATGTCTTTCTATTCATTTCTTTTCTGGTTAAATGTTTTAGTTTGAGTTTAACAAGCTTTCCCAATTTCATTAAAATAAAATAAAATAAAAATAATTAAAACTTGATCCAACTCAATTAAATTTCATCGCATTAACTTCTTTTTTATGAGTCGGGGCTACACATATTTATTGGATGGAATTCCTTCCTTCAACTAAATTGAGTTCATCTAATGAATCCTTTTTTTTTGAGTGTAGAAGTATAGTCTTTCTGTTACGTTTTCTATTTTGTTTATGAATGATGATTATTATTTTGTATGCCCATTTTCTAGATTATATTGTGCAATGCAACATTTGTTTCTTGCAATTTAAAGGAAAAAAATAGAATTACAAGATATGGAAACTGAATATCAAATAGATTTAAACTCAGATTTGAGGAAAAAGTCAGAACAAACAGAATTCTGAGTTTATATCTCGCAAGTCTGACTTTTGTCTTGCAATTGCTACTTTTTGATTAAATAAATGCAGCTTTGGTGAGCATAACAAAAAATCAGAACCACAAACTCTTGAACTGTAATGTATCTAATGTGGTAAAATACACAACTATCGAGCGAGATTTACATACCTTAGTTTGCTCGCTGCAACATGATCAAAGCCCATTCGTCACAGGACAGCGCTGGTAGCTGGAAAAAGTAGCTAGCTACAAGAAAAGCTACACTGTTCTGAAAACAGCTAAGCTACTGTCACGCTACCAAACCAATGTAGCGACAACACGGGGCACAGAGCATGTCTTTCTAACTCACTGATGTCTCTCCAAATCTCTTTCCAAATACAGAATGAGGCTTTTATGTGCCGTAAATGGGAGAACATCAAAAGGCCAATGAATTAGCATTCCGGAGCTTGGTGGCTTTTCAACACACCAAATTCCTTCTGCATTTTGTGCCTTTCCATTTATTCGTCGCTCAATAGCAGATACAGAAGTCTTTGTGCTGCACAGGGACACAAATTCAGCTAAGCGACGAGGAAGAGAAACACTGGCTTTACTAAAGCTCATAAATTGATTGCATGAGCAGACATCAGCATTGCAGCATGTTGCAGGGAGTGAGGTGGAAGATTTTGGGCTTGAGCACTGAAATAAGCAGCTCCGCCTACCGGTGACTAATGCATATGCCCTAAGTGTCAAGCTCGAGAAATTAGTCACTTCACAATTAATATGCATGAACGATTGCATTAAAATATGCTCAGTTTATTATTAGTTCGGAAAGAATAGCTGTAAAGCCACCATGCACTCACTCAAAACCTTCAAAACAATTTCAAATCAATTGCAACAGTACTTGAAGAGCACAGCGACTTCTCTAATTGTTTAAAGCAGCAGTTTGAAGTCATTTAAGCAGCCTGTGTGATAATAAAATGATCCCTCCTATATCAGGGACACGACGAGCTCCAGCGTCTCTGCTAATCTTTAATGATTGGATTTTCACTGCTTTATGAATCATGAATTATCTAATTGTATCCAGCCTCGCATGTCGCCCCTCAAACACACACATGGGCTGGCTAATGCTGTCATTTATTTTCATTGCTGGAAAACTGAACACTTTCCTAAGTGAAGCCATTCACATTGGGTAATTAGCTTTCTGTCTGATAGCCGTTTGGTTTTGTGACTGACCGAAGGCACACTATAGTGCATTCTTTCTATACAAAATTACATTTTATATCAATTGTATATCCATTTATTTTTTGAAATACGGAATTTTTGCCACATTTTTATCCCCTAAAATGATTTACATATAAATCAACATTTTAACATTTTGTAAATAAAGATAAGTCTTACAAGAGAATACTATCAGTCTTTTAAAAAATATTTGAATTATGAGATAAAGGCAGAATTACAAAAAATGGAACTTTGAGATACAAAGTCAATTATGAGATAAACACTATCAGATGCCAATTGTGAGAAATAGATTCTGAATTATGAGATATAATTTGAATTGTTAGAAATAAGTTTGGAATAATGAGTCCTAATTATGATAATTACATTTGGATTCATGAGATATAAAGTCTTTTATGAAAAAAGCAGAATGATGATATATAGCAACAGAATTATGCAATATATATATATATATATATATATATATATATGTATATTTGCAATTATAAATCAAAATGT
>JAUMHI010000037.1:2055394-2117672 GCA_032359435.1 Enteromius unitaeniatus | reverse complement strand
AACACTGGGAATTCAGGGGTATAAATACAGGGGTTAATGACATGAAAGGGGCGGAGAACATATCAGTTGCTGGGGCAACACATGAGGTGGGTGGAGACAGGGACCACAGGTGACAGAACATACAAGGAGTGGAAAAATACAACTTACAACAAGGAGGCTGGAAGTGCCATCCTCTAACTTTGACTGGCACTTCCAGCTAAAAAAACGGCTTCCAGACACTCCAAACATGAAAGCGACATATGCAGCCTGCAGTATGGAGCTGACGGCAGGGAAGACCATGTCTCCTGAGCCGATCAACAGTTCTGATACCCTCCAGGGCGGAGCAGATGACTGTAGAACCCTCCGGGGCCGACCAGACAAAGATCCAGCTCCCCAGAGCCGATCAGGCAGTGACTTCATCCTCCTAGGCGGAGCCAGTGGCTGATGGAGCGTGCGTCCCTCGAAGCCGGTCTGGGCCTGTATTAAATGTGCCCTCTGGGAACCGTTCGACACTGAACGCATCCCCCGTAACTGACCGACACCAAGATACTGAGACCCTCTTGGGTTGTGCAGCCACCAGTGGAGACTCTGAGGACTCTACGGCCGAAGCCGACATCCCCAGAGGTAGTGCAGCCTCTGGCAGACCCAATGGAATCTCCGGGCCACCTACGGGTTCCGATGGTTCTGGCCATGTGGCTTCACAGCCTTCGTAGGGCCCGGTCGCAAAGAGTAGTTGGAGGTCCAAATCACAAGCCTAGTCTGGCGGATCTGGCCACGACGAGCCTGGATCACTGACCGGGTCTGGCGGATCCGGCCAACCTGCGTCAGAGTCACAGGTTCTTGTTACCTCGAGGGACCGAGAAACCCCGACTGACTGGGCCTGACACAGCCCCTCGTACTATGCCTCAGGAGTGGGACTCGTTATGGAGTGGCTGGGCATAGTGAGGGCCTTCAATCGCTCTTTGGATGGTGCTACCTGAACCGGCTGGATGTCATGCCTCACTCTAGGCAATGGCACGGGGTTAGGACCCATCAACTGCGATTCTGTTATCGCGAGAACTGGCAACATATCTCCTGGTGGGGCAACTGGGACATACTCGGGAACCGCCGATGTGGGGGACAGCTGTCCTTTGCTGACTAGTTGAGCATCACTTAGCCCCTCTCGCTCTCCTGGCTGTCATTCGTTGGCTGGCTGGGTAGCCGGGCCAAACTGAACACCACCCAGCCCCTTTGCGGAGTGGAAAAATACAACATACAACAAGGAGGCTGGAAGTGCCATCCTCTAACTTCGACTGGCACTTCCAGCAGATCATTACAAATATAAAGCTTTTTTTTTTTTCGTTGGCTCTAATTTAAAAAAACTTGTTTTTGTGTGTGTGTGTGTGGGAAAAGGTTATTTAGACCTTAAAAATGTTCTTTACAGTATATTTTTAAAATGGTTCATTTAAGAGCTGACCACTGGAAAGTAGCCAAAAACACTGCACAATAGACTGCCCACCTTATGGTAAAGTCATTGTAATGCATGGACTGTCACAGTTTTTATTCACACTGTATAAAAAGCAGCTGTCTCTTGGGACAGATTTGTTTGCATATTCCACAGCAGAAAAAGCTTGTTTCGTACAGTACATGCTGTGTAAATGTGGCCTACTGTGAAGAATATACCACGTGTAGGATAAGAGCTTTACACAGCGATCTTTAAATCCATTTTGCAGTATTTTCACATATGGTAAGACGTTGCTGCTCACTCACTGAGATAAGATGGATTTGCTTTGCTGCACACACAGAGGAACAGTTAGAGCGAGCCGTGGCAGATGTCTGGGTGAAACCACGGTAAACCGACTCAATCAGCAGAGCTCTTGCGGGAACGTGGAACATGTGGAAATTGGAGGGCCTAATTATCCGATTTCCTTCATGAAATTATGCATCTGCGAGGGGTGATTGGACCACCATGTCAATTTGAGACCTTGATCCAAGACTAATTACGTATCCCAGAAAAACCCACCCAGGGACACAATTGAAGTTAATCTGACAAGATTCACCCTTCTGACTGCTCGACGGTATAGTGTATGATTCCCTCAGAGCCAAACATGACCTGTGCTCTTTAAAAGATACATATCCTACCTTATATTGCAGCCTTGGAGGCATGCAATATATGAGACACATTATTAAAAACATCATAAAACCAACATTTTCTTTTTAGGCCGGAAAAGTGAGAACAGAAAAATATGAAGGGAGTAAAATACAAGCACACTGCTTATTGCAAACATACATAACCTAGTCTAGTGTGCATTCATTTACTATGTTGCTTAAGCATATATAGTTGCATGCATATGTTTAAATTTCTTAATAATATTGTTATATAATGAGAAAAATGTATTTATATGAATTGCTTAAAATAATAATTCATATGTCTACATCTTTCATTTTTAGATTACAATAATACAGTTAAATTCATTAAACGTATTTTGATAATTATAAATGAATTTTTATATAAATGGCTAAATTAATGGCATGTAAAAATTATGTTTCAATTGTACATAATTTAAATATTAGGGGGTAAAAAATTTAAACAACTGAAAAAAACTCAATGATATTATTAATAATATTTAATTAATAAATTATACATTTATTTGTATAATATACTAAACTAATAAATAATATATTTACATCTGTAAATCTATAGAATTTCTCTAAATGTATAGACATTTTTACATATTTTTATTATTGTTTGATTATAAATGTATTTATGTAAATAAATACACCAAATGTTTAAATTACACATTATGCAACTGAAATATTGTGTATATACAAATAATAACATCAGATAGAATTTCTTAAATAACTAAGAGAAATGGCAGCCATATATAATTTGTCTAAAAATCTATAAAATGTCACTTAATTTGTAGATTTCATTTGTAGAGTTAAAAATTTGAATAATGATATTTTAATATTATTTAATTATAAACATATTTATAGAAATGACTGAACTATTTACATGTGTATGAAATATCTTTCCAAATATATAGACTACATTGTATAAAATGTAATGATTACGTTTAAATAACTAATAAAGGCTACCAAATAAAACATTTTTTTTCAGTTATTTGCTGTGTAAATAATGCTCTGTAAATTAAATATGTACAAAAAATCTTCTTTAATCTTCTTTAATATAAATGTTATTATATACAGTAAATCAGCATTATATAAGCTATTCATCTCTGTTGATATTGATACTAGCCATTAAAAGAGAGAGAGAGGAGGCGGAGAATATAAAAGCATGCCCAAACCCTGCATAAATTCACATCCCCTGAATAATAAAATATATCCATGTGAGAAATGAGATGCTGGGGGATGATGAAACTTTTAAATCCATGGTTTTATGCCGTTTTGTGGTGGGTGAATAAATTAGCCAAATTGAGCCAAAATGGCTTCATTTGAAAAATTGAGAAAGGAAGGAGAAAAAAGCACAACCATATTAGTGTTTGCACACACACTTTAAACTCTTCCTATAAGAGTCCCAGTCTTAAAGTCAACACGAAAGAAGAAATGATCCTATGTGCTTTCTTCCATATATTCACTCTGCAATTGGATTAAATATCTTACCAATTAGAAAAAAACATCTGGGTTTTTAATGCATTATTAAGTGAACTTCAATGCATCGTATCTTGGTCATAAAACATTCATATCCAAATCTATTTTCATTAATAAAAATACTTTTAACATTACTAATTCATCAGGACTATAAACTGGCTTGACCCCTTCCGAGGGCAGTTTCTTTGAAACGGTTAAACTTATGTGAGATGTCAGGACAGCTCTTGTCATGTCAGGACGTCTCTGAAGTCTTAAAGAGCGATAGGGGCGGTCAGAGGTTTCCATCAAAGTCCACACAACCCCTGACAGGAAGCACGCGACAGGATCTTTCCCTGCGGAGCGACGGCTCTTAACCCCGAGCAGAGATACACTCCTGAGACAGGAACTGTGCTCTTCAGCAGCAGGGATGGATGCATTTCCACTTAAGATGTGTTCAAAAATTAATCTGAAAATAATTCTTAGTTTGTAATATTTTAATTCTCGGAATTTGGAGTCCAAACCTAAAACTTTATAGCAGGAAACACAAAAAAGTGACACTTTTTATTTAACAATACACATTTTTTCAAAGCAGCATGACTGTAAATCCGCTTTGCGTCGGCCTGCTGATAAGCCTGTCGGCTTTATTCTGTGATAACAACCTGCTGGCTGTACATTATCCTGCTTATTATTGGCACTTCTTGCCCCAAAAGTAAATAATACAACAATAAATAAATATATAATACAATAATCCTTTTTTTTTTTAACCAGTCAGTCGAGTCATCTTCTATCCACTGCTGAAATCCACTGCTTTTGCTTTTTCCGTACATGTTGAAATCCTTCATTTTTACTCGTGGTTAAGCATTTTTGAGCCACAGAATGGCACCAAACTATCAGTGACAAGGGGCAAGAAGATGCATAGTACCCGGGTGAGCCTGTGTTATTAGTTTTACTGGTTGTTATCTGGGAATAACAAACTTTGGAATGTGGCGACTGACCAATCAGAATCGAGTATTCCACGAAGCCGTGTAATAATAATAATAATAATAATATGTAATATATATATTATCCGAGTCCTTCGCCATCTTCAAGAATTGGCAAAAATACATCTCTTTCATCTTTATTTGACAATCTAACTCAAACATGCCCTATTCTAATTCTATATTTAAAAAAACAGACAAATTTTTCCTTTTAGGCACTCTATTCATTTACTGCTTTTTCTCAAAAAAAATTTAATTTATTATACAGTTAACGAAAACAAAAAAGCCTCTAGCTTGCTCTATTATCTGTTTCTTATATTTACTGTTTTTTTATTTTAAAAAGAAGAAAAAAAATATTTTACTATGTCTGCTGCATTAAGCTAACTAAGACTTGTCATAGCTCTTGTGTATCATTGCTCTTTTGTTGTTTTTGATTGCTTCTATTGTCCATTTGTAAAGCGCTTTGGAAAAAAGCATCTGCTAAATAAATACATTTAAATATAATATTTCCCAGATTATAGCTGTGCTATTATAAGCAATCAAACAGTCGAGATATGCTATATACTGTAGCTGGTGTCACTGAGAAAATATTTTTTATATTTTTATATAGAATATATTATATTCTGTTTTTAATTTAGTAATAATCATTTATTAGTGTTACCTTATTTCTTCATACAAATTTAATTGCACCATAATTCCATATTTTTCACATGCTCTCATGACTAACTTACCTGTTCTGTCTGTGAAAAATCTTTAATTTTCTGACATCATAAAGCCTTATCAACCCTTCCCTTCACTTTTCACCATCCAGTCACATGCCGTAAATTAAGCCCAACACCTTTTTCCCATTGAATGTTCTATTTTTAGTTTTTGTGTGTTTTCGGATGCCTTACTGCACATTTCACTGCAGTTTCAAAGAGAAATGTCCACTGGCAACTGTGCCATTTCAACTTCCTTTTACACAGATTTGAACTGTTTTTGTACTCAGTGAGCTATCAAACAAACCTACCGTCTGTAAAACCCATAGATATGAAGCTGGTTATGTGTGATGCTAATATTTA
This sequence comes from Enteromius unitaeniatus, assembly GCA_032359435.1. NCBI lineage: Eukaryota > Metazoa > Chordata > Actinopteri > Cypriniformes > Cyprinidae > Enteromius > Enteromius unitaeniatus. Next base: position 2,112,085 of record JAUMHI010000037.1, on the reverse strand, counting down.
AAAGCATCAGTTTTCAAATATCCCACAATATTATTATTGTTTTGAACTCATAACATGATAGATGATAGAACACCTGATGATTTCTTCAAGTAATTGTGTGAAAATTACTCTTTATTAATCAAAACTCTGCAAATTTGTGTAAAAAGTAATAAAGTAATAAAAGGTGTCGGAGTTTTACTGCCTCCAGTGTTCATTTCTTTTGAAAACGGCAGTGATATGTACTTACTGGTACATATTTTGTGTCTCTCTAAAAAGTGCCAGGCAGACTCACTTCATGCTGACTTTAAGTTATCAGTAAACATCTACAGTATAATAGCAAAAACAAAGAAGTAGAAGGTGAGAGAAAGCACAAAGGACAAGCAGCCTCGATCCCCTCAGTAACTCACACACAGCTGTATTTCTCTGGCGTTCAGACTCAGCTAATCAGCGCTGGCCGACAGTTACATCTATCACGCAGCTGGCCGGGCCTTGATTCATTACCAGCCGCCAGCTGCCTTTTCGGAGCAGATCTGGGCTCGGCTCATCCGGCCTGGCAGGTGGGAAGCTTCTGTGGCATTTGTCTTTCCTAAACAGTAAAGTTGTCCGAGCTTGTTAAGGAGAACAGAGTCCACTTGCTGCGGGATCAATGGCTGTAGTCAATCTGCAGACATCAATGAAGGCAAGAAAGTATGGATCTTCCGCTGCCTCTGCCTAATCGTATATCCACTAGCCAATGCATGCTGACAGCTTTTCAGTCGGACAGGGTCACTTTGAGAAAGCGTAACCTGACTGAAATGACAGCTCCCAGCTAATGAGTGTCCAAAACACTGTATGAAACCAGCTAAAACTAACTAACCAGCTTTCTCTTTTGTTTTTTTCCACACCAAAAGTATGTCGTGCTCTCAAAGCCGTACTTCTCTTCAAATAAAAAGTGTTATCACATCATTCTTCATCCTAGAGCTTCCCTTGAAGTCTTCATCTCTATATGAGTTCTCGAGGCTTTTACGTTTAGAAGCACTTCTGCACTCTTGTGTTTCTGCACATAATAACGCCAGTATTGGTTTTGCAATTTATTTCAAGCGTGACACCCCTGACCTCCCTCTAAAGATGTTTTCTGCAAGGCTTAAAGTAAAAATAAAAGCAAGCGAAGCGGAACTTTGCAGATGGTAAAAGTGCTTTTAGGAAGTGGAGGCAGATGTACCCACACATATTCCGCTCTGTTGTCAATAAGGTGCATTGTGGAATTAAAAAACGCCTGAGAGAGATTTATCTTCATGTACCTGAAGGCAGAAAAGTTTCATGGATAAGTTTAAACTTGATATACTGCTGGTAAGTGATATACCTAATAAAATATATATTCTAATATAACTTCTGCTTTTGATCAGAAACCTTTTAATGCAATCAGCCAAATGCAAAAAAAAATAAACAATTAAAATTAAGTTTCTACACTGATTTCCAGTGACTCCAAATGAGTACAACTAATTAATTATAAAGCATTACAAAGTAATTATAAAGTAACCAAGGTTATAATTCATTATAATACTTTCTATTTATTGTTACACTTTTGGAATGTAAAATACATTAACAATCAACCAATTTCAGATTTGAACAAGATTCAGCTAATATTATTGTGCATTTTAACTTTTGTTACAATTATGAAAAGATATAACACATTATGATGTAAATTAGATACCTTATAATAATGCATTATACCTAAAAGTACAGTGTTAAAAATTCTGGTTTATTGGAATTGATTCAATTAAACTGTGAAGTTGAGTGAACCAAGGGGAACATTAGAAAAAAGACAATTTCCTGCCATAAAATGTCTAGAACATTTTCTATTAATTAAAATACGAACATTAAAAAATTATATAAATGAATTATAAATGAAAAATTCTAAGAAAGACTTCCATGAACAGTAGGACTGATGTTACAAAGATTTGAAATTCCCTGAAACAGACTGTTTAAATTAAAATCACTGTAAAAATGTCTTAAAACTCTTATTCGAGAATAGTGAAGAATTGCACAAATCATCTAAGAGAATTTAGGAAGTGCATTAAAACATCTTTATACAAAACTGCATCCTGAATCCTTTGTAAATTTAGCAAATTGTCTATATTATGATGCTCGTCACCTCATCTATGAACTTTTGTTCGTAGAGATGCCTATAGAAATAAAATGAGCAAGTGAAATTCCTGTTAATTGGCTACATATGTTGCATTTGATGTCCTGTGGTTGAGACTTTCGAGAGCTGATAATGATGAGTTAACACACTGTCAAAGATCTAGATAGCTGAAGTCACCCAAGGGACGGTTATGATGCTTCAGCAAAAAGTTATGTAACTGTGCCATAATAAGTTGTTTAGTAGGAAAATATCTTAAATACACAAAATATATTTTTTCCTCAGTATTTTTTGTTGCTTTTCAAAGGTAAAGCTTTAATGATAAACATCATTAAATCAAAATGCATTTACACTTGAGAAGCAAGTTTTGTCTAGATAAAAAAATGAAAAAAGGAACAAACTTTCTGCCTATTGGTTAAAAAAAAAAAAAAAATTTCCCTTTACATTTTTTATAGATTTATTTTATTAAGATTTATTTTTTTGCCGTTTTTGCCTTTTTTTATTAGATTTAAGTCAAGTCAAGTCACTTTATTTATATAGCGCTTTTAACAATACAGATTGTAGCAAAGCACTGAACATTATCAAGTAGAACATTTAAAAAAAGATTAGATTTTTTTTTTACCCTATCTTGGACCCTATCACTTACATTCAATCAATTTTGCAAAACTGAACACTTAATATATTTAGCTTCAATAAACATTTATTCTGTCAAAAAAAGTAAAAAAAAGACTGAATTAGAGCCTTTTTTTGCGGTGTGTCATGTATGTTGTGTGATTTAAACTAATGCTCTGACTGGTCGAACGCAAGTTCGAATCCCACCATTCTTCATTCTAGAGCTTCTCTTAAAGTCTTCATCTTTATATAAATTCTCTTGAGACTTTTTTTTTTTTTGCAGTGCATAAGCCAAATTGTGTAATATCATTTATAATAATGCTCTGATTGGTTGGTTGCAAGTTCGAATGTTGTTTGCATTTTAATGAGTTTTCTCCATTGGCCATCTAGATTTCTACCAGACTCATATTTTGATTATTTCTTTTCTCCAGTCTACATATAAACCAAATTACAAATATATTAACATATGTAAATGCCTGAAAATCTTGCATATATAATCCATATGGCTTAAAAACACACTACATAACTTTGTTAGTGTCACGCTTAGCTATACTTTCTATAGATCTTACTGCAATGAAATCTATGATGTTGGAAACACTATACGAGCTGTGCTTTGCAGTTTCACCATCTGTTCCCCCGTAGAATTCACTAGACATCACTTGGCAGCAGTCTGCGCAGGTCACAACCCCGAAATAACAGAAGCCTGTGTTTAATCTATAGACAGAGTTTGGCTTCCTTGGAATGTAATGGCTTCATTAGGCCCTTCAAACCAAGCAGACGTGCATTTCTCTGTTGAATTCCTACGGGAACGGCAGCTCTGAAACCGCTGCCCTGCCCTGGACCTCTGAGTTTTGGGAGCGTATAATGTCTTCTGCCATGGGCTCATTAGCGCTAGCCTAGACGCATACAGCTGAGGTGGTTACCGATGATGGCTAGTTAAGATGTGAGTGAGGACATACTATGGATGAACACGTTGGACAAAGAGAAAAGAGCAGGAAAAATATATCAATCTCAATGTGTCCAGCTCATCCTTTAGTCACAGTATTTTGTGAAAACTATTCGAGAATAGCAGAACTCATTCTGTGGATATAAGGTGTATAGGATCTAAAGAGCAAAAGCCCAGCTGCTGAGATGGGCATTTCACATAGCTTTTCCAAAACTATTGGGAAATCCCATGATGGACATAAATGCAATTATCTATGGCCCATTGGCATGGTAATTAAGGCTAATGTCTATTAGCATCTATCGCTACTTGCTCCTCAGAGAACTGTGCTCACTAACCCGATCCTGGCAGCTGTCTCGATGCTTATTAATTTTAATCTACACAGGTAAAAGACTGAAATGACAAACTGCTGCCTACTTGGACAAAGAAACAAATAATGAAGCCATTAGCATGTAGGCAACATTAGGCAACTTCTATGAGTAAGTAATCAGTCACACACTAGCAGTTGTACACTCTATTAAAAGAAATGTCATAAACAATTATTGAAGTATTGAAGTAATTGACCTGTCTTTCAATTCAAAAGTACTTCTGTTGGTGTAACTTTTAAACTTACTAAGTATTTGTATTGATACTAGTGGCACTCCAAATTGCAAATGCAGTGTTGTACCAGGTGCGCTACTGAGCAAGTTTATCACATCCAAATAATATATGATGCAAACATCAAAAAGCATTAGTTTACAAGTCATTCACAATGGTAAAAGTGTTTTGAGGTCACAACACATTATGCATGCATCCATGCAAAAAGAAGTCTTAATTAGTCTAAAATCTGACCTATAAAAACAATTTGTGTGGAATTAATGTTTTTTTTTTAAGTTGTTCAAATTAACCTGCAATTTTAGGAGGAACAAGTTGATACATTGTTGAACACATGAAAATGCCACTTAAACTTAAAATTTTTAAAGAGAAAGCTGTGAGCGATGCAGTTTTATTTCCCCTCTGGGGATATAAGACCATCTTGGTGTGACTAGAAACCATACACAGCATGCTGCCAGACATCATTAGTAAGCATAGTAAGTATAGCGAGTGTCATCTGTACAAGAATGAATGCTATGGGACAGAATACTTTACCTAATTATAGATACCTCACAACAGCCACACATAATGCAAGTTAATCCATTATTTCTCACCCAACTATGTGATGACTATAGGTGATGTAAAACAATGCTATAGTTACAACACAAATAATCCATCTACTGTAGCTTGGCAGTTCATCATGGTCTTTGAATTCAAGAGAAAACTACTTCTGTGCAATCTGTGCTTTATACAATGCTACTTACAATATACCTACCTGGGGTGCGTTCTTCGTACATCGCTAACTACAAATCAAATCATCGCGCTAACTATGAGCTCGCTATTCCTGTTCTTCAAACACACCTGTTGTTGATGATAAGTATAGCTGGATTGAGTTGTCTAGGATTATTGCACGTTTGTGTGTTGGTTTAAAAGGTGATATGTATCAATAGTATGTTGTTGCTATGACAGCAAGTCCCGGATGAGCGTCAAAGAATCGAACAATCCAAGATCACGCGAAAACAATCGTCAACAATCAAATCCAGCTAACTTAGTTAGCGAGGTATGAAGAACCTGTTTATGTTTCTTACTGCACGTTTCACCGCAGTTTCAAAGAGAAATGTCCACTGAGTGGTGCTGAAACACTGGATCAATACGTGAACCCCGGCACACTTTATTACATTGATATAGGTACTTTTTTTTTTTTTACTACGTTAAATATCCAGGGACTGTCACTAAAAGTTGGAAATATGCCCCACACCAAATCAAACACTAAGCCTACCCGCTAGTTTTAACAAATGCAAAAATGATATGAAAAGGCATTTGTTGATGCAACTGTGCCATTTCAACTTCCTTTTACACAGATTTGAACTTTAGTTTAGGGCTGGGCGATACATTCATCAATATATTCACGCGTTAATCCACAGAGCCATAGCTCACTGACAAGCTACGCAATATCGTGTTAAGTAACGCAAATGATCGAAATCATTTGCAAAATGTACTCTATGAGTTTCTGAACAAACCTACCGCCTATAAAAACACATAGATATGAAGCTGGATATGTGTGATACGAACACTCAAAAGCATCAGTTTTGAAATCTCCCCGCATATTAATATTGTTCTGAATTCATAGCATGATGTTCTAATTGTGTGAAAATGACGCTTTATTAATCGAAGCTCTGTAAATGTGTGTGAAAAGGAATAACAGGTGTCAGAGTTTTACTTCCTCTAGTGTTCATTTCTTTTGAAAGCTGCAGTGATACGTACTATGCATTTCTGTCTAAAAAGTGCACCCAGGTACATTTATGACATGAGACCAGGAAGCAATACACATTTATTTAATACAGTTATCCTGGAAACTTTTATTTACGGACTGTTTATTTAGGCATGATTCAAAACCCCTATGAAACCATTTAACTTGAAGAGTCTGACCGGCTTTGATGAGCAAACCACTGTTTTATTAGCTCTACAGCTCAATGCATCAAAGCATGCATGCTAACCGCTAGGTCATGACATTCATTTACTTTCAGACAGTGAATACAGTCATGCACAAGAGTAAAAAATGGCCCTTAATTAAACTCAAAGTTTCGTAGAATAAACTGGGGTTAATGTTTATAGCCTCAAAAGGGCAACTACTATCTGATACACAGTGATTTGCTGAAGTAGTGACAAGCAAAGAGGAAGATCTAGACCATTAGCGGAAACGACAATGAGGGCATCATCGTTGCAAAGCTATTGACTTTTCATTCGCTTGTTGTATGACATTCATTTAGCGGCTAATTGCTTGCTTGTTCAATTCTTTTCTCTGCGTTTTAATTCACCTCTCACGTTACAGCTGGGAGACTCGAACCTGCAGTTTGGGAAATGAAAAATAAAGATTGCTCCACAAAGTCAACAAACAACTGCAAACAAAAGCCAGGAGAACTCATATAGGGATGATCACGTCTATGCTTAGACTGTCTCCATCCATGTTTCACCTTCTTTTGTTTGAATAATAAAAGCCCGCCTTTCACTTTTGGAAACAAAATGTGTTATTTAGAAAATCAAGCCTAATTATTTCCCACACAGTACAAACAAGGCAGTGCACAAATACTATAGTAAAAAAACCAATGGTTTAAATTGTATTTAATATGGTTAAAAAAAATGTATAGTAGAAAAGTATACTGTAGTAAAAATCGTGGGAAAACGATTTTTTTACAAAAAAAAAAACACATAGGACTATGTAGGACTATGATTAATTTCACATTTACTATAGTTTTACTACAAAAACATATTTAAACCATAGTTACTGTATTAAAATCATGGTTAATTTTGCAGTTACTGTGGTTTTATTACAAAAATCATAATTAAACCTTGGTTACTGCAGTAAAAACATGGTTATTTTATACTAAAATCATAGTTAAACCACAATGAGTAAAATTGTTAATTTTGCATTTACTATTGTTTTACTATAAAGAAATGTGTTTCTTTCAGTAGTAAAACTATTGTTAATTTTTCAGTTTTTCATTATTTAAAAATCATCCACTCATTTGAATATAGACGTTAAACAATCTTTATGCATGGAAAATCTCCACACACTTCATATTTCAGCTGGCTGCATATTAAGATGTGAAGCTTCTGGCTAGACTGTGGTTAACTACTTTAAATAAGGAGCAGCGAGTATCTTGAGTAGCTACAGTAACTGTGAAACACTACGTGTGATGGTAAACACTGGAGTCCGGAGGATGCTAAAGTGGATGTTATTACTCAAATGTGTGCCATCGCTCATGAATTTTTAATGCACAATTAAACAGTGCGATTAGTACAGCTGTGTGATATTTGCATTTGTGGAGCAGCGGGGTCTCTGGTAATAGCTATAATTCTATCACGTAGGGTGAAGAAGGGGGGAGGATTGTAGCATAGAGGGGTTGTAGCGGAGGAGGAACGGTTTGTTTAAGCCCATCATTATACTTCCTGTCCATCCGTGTCCTCCTCTCACCCATACTCCCTGCTTCTGTTCAGCCGCGGGTCTTTATTGATACTCCAGAGCACTTGATAGGAGACAGAACCATCATTCCTTTTGGAAGTGGCTAGCAGACTAGTCTGTTTTACACCCTCCCTTTTAGTTTGCATGGCTGCTTAAGCTGCTGGCTGACCCAAGTTTGTCTTTCTGGGGCAAACATGCCATAAAATATACTGAAGGCCAACTAGAAGCAGACTAATACTATCTGGCATACTTTAGTGCACTATTATGGTCCTAAACACATGAATATAGCTTAAAAATGCAGAGTGACAACATGGTGTTTGTGGAAACGTGCTTCTCCATTTCATTAAAATAATTGCATAAAGTAAGTCTATAACATGTGTTTGCACAGACAAAAATAACAAAGCACTAAATATAGCTGCAGCAGTGCTAAATCACACTGCAAAAATTATTATCAGAGTATGCTTTACAATATTATTTTTCCTACTTTTTTATTTCATGTGTTACTTGAGATTGTATTGCAACTTTTCATAAGTAATATGGCAAAAGCCACCGCATTTTTGCAGTTTTGCTATGGAAATTAAAAAATAATTTGCATTGAAAAAAAAAATACAAAGAGATTATTTACTTTCCATTTTTAAGTACTCTGATAAACATATTTTGCATATGGTTACTTTTAAATAAATAATTTTACTAGATTCATATTTAATCTAATTTACTGATAAAATCGAGTATTATGGGGGCTAGGCTAATGAATATTCTTCCAAAATATAATAGTCAACATTTGAAGCGAATAACTATTCATTAAACTTGTCCTTGAATGCATTTTGGTTTTAGGAAAACCTTGATGAAAGGTTTTCAAATGTTGACTACAGTACATTATATTCAGTAACATATTATTAATAGTAGGGCTATCATTAAACCTCTATGAACATTCATTTCACATTGATTCATTAGTTTAGACTTTGATTAGCTAATAATCCTTTCCCCACTTTCTTTTTGGAAACAAATACAAAAATGCAAGCTGCAGCAAAAGTAGTGCAATGTCTAACGTCAAGATTTTACTTCACCCTGTCTATACTTTCTGTAAGACTTGCTTAAGTCTCCCATTGCTGCGTAGACAACAAACACTTGGTCCCGCCGGTCGGTCTACATCGCCTTTGCCCTTTGTGAGCAATGTCAACATCCACTGAATAGACAGAAATCAGCTGAACACTCAACTGAGAGCACTTTGGCTCCCAAACTCCTACAAAATCAAGACCATCCATGACATTTCAGTCAGTACGTGAAAGAGCAGCGAGTCACCAGGGCACCCGGTATGCCCAGAAACACTACAGTACGTAACAGACATAATCCTCATTTATCCTTAGTTTAACAACTGAGAATTAATTAAATGGATTCAACTTCTGTACATCTTGAGCAGATAAGAATGTGCAAGATAAGAATAATAATACCTTTCCCCCGTTTATTCAAGAGTGGAATACAGATTTTAAAACGCTAGGCTTTGAATCCCTGTCCACTTTACAGAGAAAAATCATACACAGGCATCATATGCTGAACGATTAAGAATTATTTACACAATACCAGATTTTCAAGCTGCTCCAAATACAACAAACTCACAGAGAAACATGGACATTGATGCTAACAAACGCATGACAAATGAAAACAATCTTCTGATATTGATTTAAAATATCAAATGTCTGATATCCTCCTACTGGATGAATTTCCATTGACTTGATTTTCAGAAAACCTTGCAGACTTGTTCTGACCTTCAGCAATCACCAGCCGCTACAGACTGCAAATGGAGGAACAAATCCGAGTCTATAATTCATAACAACACTTCCTTCCATTGAAAAAGCCAATCCCCAGATGTTCTCTCACATTCAAATCAAATATCATATTTCTTTTGATGTGTTTGAATTTATTTCACTGGTAAACACTACTTAATCTGTGCAGATTACTCTCCTGATCCAAAAGTTTCTTACAAACGCATAGCTTTTAGGTTAAGAAAATATTAAGAGATGGACTGGAGTGGTGGGGATAATTGTAATGTTTTTAACAGCTGTTTGGACTCTTATTCTGACGGCACCCATTCACTGAAGAGCAAGTGATATAATGCCACATTTCTCCAAACTGGATGAAGAAACTTATCTGCATCTTGGATGGTCTGAGGGTCTGAGGGTAAGTAAACATTTCCAAATTGTAATTTTGTGGTGAACTATTCCTTCAAGGACAAGCATACGCTACAACACCTGTGCGAAATACAACACTCAGTTTCAGTCAAGTCAGTACATGCACTACATAACGTATCTGTTGGTTAGTATCTGGGATTAAGACATAACGAGGAAAGAAGCTTGTTTCTTGAAGTGAGCATTTGATTCAAGTTCATCAATGCATCAAGCCTATCTTTGAAAAGCTATCTTACCCATCTCTCTGGAGATCTGCACGAACGCTTCAACGCCACTTTCCCCGTAGTTCCCTTCAGAAGCCAGTGTGGAGACGTAGTTCCAGCCCATCGCCGTGACAATATCCAGCATGGCCTGGGCCTGGTAGGAATCTGGTGGAACGACGCGGGAAAAAAAGTCGTAGCGGGTGTTATCACTCAGCTCCGGAGCCGTGGATGCATAGCTGATCTGAGGAATCTGCAGAGAAAAGAAGATATAGAAAGTTTAGAAAAAGGGTTGTCTTGTATCTCAGTGCGCTTCCAGATCCAGTGACCTGCTTGCCTAGACAGCAACTGTATTCTGCCTGCTAAGACACCTCATTTTGGCCAAATTACATGCATCACTGCATTTCTCCTTTATACAACAGTCAATCCTAGAATGCATTGCAACAAGCTCAGTGAAATCCAACATGGTGGATTAGCCAACAAATACAAATTGTAAAACACTCATTGAATGATGGTGATTTTGATGATAGTTGCAGTTCACCCAATATGCGCTACTTCAACACAATAGCTGGGCAATTCATAACTACTTTATGTTCTGGTAAATTGTTGTGCATACTTTACAAATTGCATGATCTTATGCTTCGGTAATACTTATTATTATTAATAGTTTGTAAGGTAGCTGTTAAGTTTAGAGATGTAGATTAAGGTATTAATATCTGCTTAATTAGCACTAACAAATGGCTAATATTCCAGTAATATGCATGTTAATAACCAAAAATATAGGGTTACATTTTTTCATAAGATTCACATCATGCAAATTCTTACAAAATCACCACTAGTTATGTTTTCTTGCAGTCAGTGATTTTTTTGGTGCATAAGTATTGCATTAGCTTAGCGAAATATGCCAACCAGGGTTATTATTTCTTAACTAAAACAAACAAAGAAAAATACAAAACCAGAAAAAATTACCTGAATTAAATGTTAATCTAAATTAAATACAATATTCAAAAGAAACTTATTTCAGCTAGTTGCCAACTTTTTGTTTAAAGTACTAAAATGGCTAAATATGAATATGAATGAACACTATATAGACTATATATAAATATATTCACTGTAGCCATAAACTATTAATTCCCACAAATCTAGAAGCAGTTTCCCTCATTTCATTCATTTGTTTCATCGTTTTAGTTAAATCATGCACACAAATTAAGAATTCCTTATTCATTAGTTTCTTTTCATAGTTAATTGTGGTTTGGCTAACTTATTCCCTCATTTTGATTGATTTGAATTCAAATGAGGGGGGAAATGAATATAATGAGGCCACAATTTTCTAAAATGAGGGAACAAATTGTTCATTCATGGCCACATTTTAAATACACTAAAACAATAATGAGAATTTTGTCAAAATGAAAAGTTAAATGGTCGTGTCTGCTGCCGAGAATCATGGGTAATGGAGTCTGTAGGAAGTCTGACTGACAGATTCATTGTCTAGAGAAAGAGGACAGGAGGAGGTTAAAGAAGCTCACGGCTGAATTATTCTGAAGGATTCTGTTACAAAGCTGTTTTGAAATGCACCTCACATCAAGCTACACAAACGGTGTTAAACCCAAACATCCCCGATGGCGCGGCGGGACACAATCACCTGCGCTTGCACCGCTTGAAGCTGTAAATAAGAACATTTAGCCACAAAGCACTTGAGGAACATCACGGCATGCGTGCGCAGAGCTGCATCGAGTAGATTCATGAGTAATGATGCTGAACAAAACTCTGACATTGAAAAATACATCAAATTTCCTCTGTCTCCAGCAGTGAGGAGGGAAAATTGAAATCTGACAGATAATCAAGAGATAAATGTGACCACTTCCCAAAACATGCAAAAAACACAGCTCTCAAAGTCTTACGCAAAAACGCTAAAAAAGGTCGCTAATAAGGTGCCTTGCAAAAGTTCACCCGATGGAAAACTTTTATTAAGTATACCGGTCGTGACTTATGAATATTTCATGAAAAAAGGCTACACAAATAAGACAACGCCCAAGAGGCCAAGATACATAAAAAGCAGGAAAGATACCTCCTATTTTATTGCATAACACTTTAAAATAAACATATATTGCTTTCTTGTGTAAATATGAAGTTATGATCTCGGGTTATTGCACAAAGAACACAATAGATTTTGAGTGCTTTATTTGAAGAAGAATGAACTTTAATTCAAATACCAACACCGGTCAAGTTATATATAAAGAGACAGTAATCAAATGTGCCTAAGAAATAAAAAATGAATAAAAGAAATGAATAAATATTTATGTGTATAAATATATTTTATAGATTACAAAATTAAATGCAGACAAATGCTCCTCAGCTACTAAATATAATAAAATAAAAGTCTGTTTTTTCTGCGATAGTCACACCACTAGACCATTCATTTTTAAAAAAGGAAGAGACGCTTGCATGTCTGATTCTGTCAGAGGGGATGCTACCATAAAGCATGGGTCAATTTGATCACTTCCATCAAAATAAGGCAATAAATCCATTTAACCTTAAGAAAGACCCAGCTGGCCTTCTGCTCTCTGGCATTTTGTGTCATAAATTCCCATAATTACACATCTAATATAATAATATCAGAGGGCAAAGGATTTTAATTCATCCTCTGAGAATCCAAAAGCATAAAAGTGTTTGCTTTTTACAGTCAATAAACTCTCAATCCTCAGTAATCCGCCTTTTCAACATTTCCTCAAGCTATCGCTGTATAATTCAACAAACACTTAAAATATAAAAGAATAAAAAAGTTTACCTGTAAACTCAAGTCGCCGGTGCATTTAATGAACACAGCTTTAAAGCTTGCTGAATGAGGACTTCGGTATCGAGCAGATATTGAGCGCTTGTAGTTTATGAAAGCAGCCGGTAAAAACACTGCTATAAAGAACTCAGCGAGAGATGCTCTGGCTTTAAAAGAAGCTCAACACAACAAAGATTGCCATCGCACAAATGCATTTGCATTAAGAGAACAGGCCATCGAAGACGTGCAAATGGAGGGACATAACCCGAGGCCATGGGCGACAGGCTGGAAGAGCAGAATGAGAGAATGAATCTCTAATAATCCTCAGAGAATGGCCAACTGAGACCTCCTTAATGGATAAAAGAACCACACAAACTGCTGACAGCATTTGTGACATAATGTCAATTACCACAGATTACAAAGTCAAATCATCCCTCAGGAAATAAATGAAAGCAAAAACCAAATTGACATGCCCTAGACGTATTTTTATTCATTTAATCAGTGTTATTTTAGTTTAAATGAGATACTATTTTGAATGCAATTTTTATATTTTTCATTTTTTAAGTTTTAGTAATTTTGTTGTGTTTTTTCGTTCTTAAATTTGGTCAGTTTTTTGTATTATAAATATAGATTTTTATTTACTTTACTTTTTTTAGTTATTTTAGTACCACAAGTCAAACTAATTTGTCAAAAAATAAAATTAAATGACCAAAAAATAAATAATAATAATAATAATAATAATAAAAAGAAAAAGAAAAATGGGGAAAAATATAAAACAATAGTATATAATAAAATAAAATAACAATAATATAAAACCCACCGGTGTCAATGCACTTAAATATAGTCAAGCTTTTAATGCATTATGTTTTTAATGTATTTAAAAGCAGAAATTTGTATTTTTGTTAAAGCACTTACATTAAATGTTCCTTTTTAAGCAAGGTTGAAGGATAAGTGAGTTTACAATGCTAATAAGCTCATGCTGATAGACATTTTTATAAACTTGCAGCTAGACGTCATGCTGTCTGCTTCCATTTTAAGTGCCTTACTGTAAAAGCAATAATTCTTTTATGATAATTGACATCAATGAAATAGTGCATAACTTGTATTGAACCCAGAACATTCCTTTAAAACAGAAATCAAAAAACTTTGTATAGAAATATATAAATAATGTAATCGTTTTCCTACAATTGGTGGAATTAACTCTCTGAGGACGTCTTTTTTATCTCAGTGCAAAAGACACTAAGAATACTCTGTTGACTTTGGTCCCACAAGTAGGCTTTATACACCATTCAAATCCGTCAGGTGTCTACCGTTTTTTGTTTTTTTTTGAGTACACACTCAGTATAAACAAAAGTGTGTGCTTTTGCAAAATAAGGAAAATAAAAAGTGTGTGCGATTTTTCTTTGTTCTGTTTTTAAAAAGCCGTCACTAAAATGAACTGAAAACATGAGACACATATCTATAGAAAGCTTGAAGTGTCAACTGTTAAATGCAGAAATTTCATGTTGAAAACAAATATTCTTTGATAAAGTAATCAGTAAATAACCAACACTATATTTTGTTGCTCAATCTGATTTAATTATTTTTAATGTGACCACGGCCACGAGCACGCGGGGCCGCTGCCCAGGGGCCCTTGGGGTGCAGGGGGCCCGTGGGGCCCCTAGCCCAAAACAATTTGCAATGCTTATCAACAATGTATTTTTGTTTGTCTATTTTAGAGGGCCTACATTCTTTGATCCTCTTCCTACAAGGGCCCCTGGCCCTATAGGACCTCTGATGGAAACATGGAGGGAGGGCGTTTTGCCCAGGGGCTCACACAACCCATAATCCGTACCTGCCCAAATACAAATACATTTGCGTGTGTGTGCATTTGAACAGTGTTTGTGTGTGTGTGTTTGAGGATAATGGAGCTGCCTGGCTGAGCGGCTGATAGATGGTTCTCCAGCTCTGCTAATTAACCCTTGCTAAGACCTTTATTGTCTGACGTAAGGCAGACATGGACCTTAACAAAGGGTGCAAATGCAAGTGTGGCCTCATACACACTCAAAAACACACAAGCAGCCTCACGTAATTACAGCTGCATTGATTAATGCGTCTTGTATGTTGAGATTACCCCGATCTGACGACACACACTGATTCCCAGGTGAGCTTGTTGTGTTGTATGAGCAGAGGGGCAAATAATAAATGTACAAATCCATTTATGCGTGCAACAGCACTAAAACAATACTGTCTCAAACCTTAACATGGATATTTTAAATGGAGAAAAGACAATCCCGAAGTACTGGTGCATAAAACATTTTAAAAATTCATGTTTCATGCAATCGATCAAGCAAGCAAGCAGGGAACTAAATGTAACAAATAAAAAACTAAGGATTTATTTTTTTTAAGCCAAATATTTATTATTGCATGTCCTGGCCCATATAATGTAGTGAATATAATGAAATTCAATAAAAAGGCAAAAAATAATAGTAGAAAATAGTAGAAAAAATTAAATAAGAAGATTTTAAGAATTATTATTTACAAAATATATGTATTTTCAAATTAATTATGTATACTATTATTTTAATGCATTTAATCCAGTTAAGAAGTGCAAATTGTTAGTATATACTGAGTTATGCATTCATTTATACGTACATACACACTTTCTAATAAACGTAAAAAGTTTCAAATGTCCAATAATTATTTCGAACTTTCCTATTGTCTACAAATACCTTTGTTTGTGAAACAACCTAAAAATTGGGACAATTTATGGTTATAAACATTTAGATGTTTCTACAAATTTCACTCTGGTTGGAAACGCCAAAGGATTAGAAATCTATGCGTCTAAATTGATTAAGAACATGATGTTTTGTGTCGCTGTTATCTAATGGTTTCCCAAAGGGTAAACCACTGACCCTCGATCTGTTCACAATAACACAACTCAATGAAGTATCGACGGGTCAAATAACACCCCTGCATCAGTCACAGCAGACCAGAAACACACAAAACCACTCAATGCAACTCACTAAAGAACGTTTTATTCCTTCATCCTCAGTCTACAGATGCATGCAGTAGTTCCGATGATATGCATTATGGGATTTCAGGATGAGGCCGTATGAACTTATTCTCTGTGCTGAGCGTTCAAATTAAGGTTGAAGATAGATTGAAGGGTGAGAAAGCGGATGTCAAACTCGATGGGCATCACTAATGACTGGAGGCATTTTATACTCTCATCCTCAACCTGAACACACTGCACTGCTTTACTATCAGCATCAGAGTTCAGACTCAAAGAGGTGACGCGACTGAGCCTATGAATAGTTTATTTGAGAGAATAGTAGATTTAAACTTGGGTTTTGAAAAGTTTACAGCAGTTTAGTTTAGTCGGGCCATGTATTTGTATTTCGCATTGTGGAAAAGTCTGAGGATGTAACCATAGCAACAGCAGGCTGATTAAGATCATATTCGACTATTAAGATAATATTGATGCAGCAGGGCCTACTGTCCTTATCAATATAAATATTATTTATATAACAAAACTGATGCTAAAAAAAAACAGGCCAAAATGATCAAGAACAATCAAGAAAGTTTATCAACATTGTCCTAAGACAAGAACAAATTTTGATGAAAGGTTTTGATCCACTTCAAATTCTATTCAAATTGAACCAATAGCACTCTGAAAGTACCATAAACAAACCCTTAAATAAATAAACAAAATAAATGGGGAAACCTCCTGAAAGTTATTGTATAATGTTTAATGTATAAATATAAAAATACATAAATATTATATTTATATTATAACATCATATTTATACATAAGTTTGTATTTTTATAATACTATTTAAGATTGGGAAACAATGAAGAAAGATTAAGACGAATCCTCAAACACTGGTGCACAAAAATAAAATAAAACAATTCACTTCTGGGCGGCACAAGACAACTCAACTGACAACAGCCCCCAACCTATCCATGAAACCTTTTAATGAAACATGGTATAATTTGCAGCGATTCCAAACAATAAACATGTTTTGTGTGCTTTTCAGGCCAAAAACACATGGGGAAGCAGGTCATGAGTCCTTCTCAGTCCAAACAAAGGCATCATCTGAAGGCACAGCACATTTAGCTGTAAGCATCTGCCGTCGTGCTAAACGATAGACTGGATCAATCGCTCGGCACTGCAGCATTACAAACACGTTCAGTAACAGAAGCAAAGGACGGGACGCTCGCCGAGAATCACAGCAAAAACGCCTGCCAAAAGAGTCCAGAAAATGCCATCGATGGCATGCAGTGACCACAATAAAGCGAGAAAAGACCCAGACGACCCAAACCCTGAATGTCACCCAGCAACTGGCCATTTCACCCGCAATGAGGCGGATCGCTTACATTGTGCACTAGTGATAATGGCAGCAGCGGGGTGTAATTGCAGGGCACGGTGCCCTCTCTGCTCGACAGGGGCTTCGACGGGACACACTGCACTGGCAGGTGGCTGCGCACTGGCTTCCAGCTTCACAGCGGCAGACCGTTTCATCCGTCATCTGGACGGCCTGTCGGATTGGAATGGCTGGACTGACAGAGCTGCGGGCAGTGCAGGAGACAGATTAGCTGACGGGGTTTAACTGCCTGTTGAGATCGCTCAAGACTGCTGGCTCCATCACCTTACATTACTGCTTCACGTATGAAGAGATGTTTGCTTTAGGTTCAAGACCGATACAGTGCTGCTATCATACAGGAACAGGTAACCTCTGACCTGAACAACTCACAGGGGTCCCACTGAATTTAATCTTATATTCACACAGGATTCAAGTGTAATATGTCAAATGAAATATTGATTTACAGTATATCAGACTCAACGTTGTAGTTATACCACTAAAACTGAAAACAGTACAAGGAGATAAGTCAACAAAATTTAATACTATTTTAATATTTATTTTATTTATATTTTACCTTTTTGGGTAACATGAGGCAAACCTCAACCAGTAACGCTCAATCATCCACAGATACACCTTAAATATTTATGGCTTGATTATTTGTGATGGACTGAGTTAGTTTTCATGAAAGTGACAAATTAATTACTGGTATATTTAACACATATTCAGAAATATTAACTAATGTAATACTAAATTCAGTATTTTTAATTCGTAAAGTTATTGAGTGGGACAAACCAAAACATTAATATAGAGGGAAAGAAAAACAATAAAATTAAATAAAGTAAAATAAAAGTACATTCAATTCAATTCAATTATTGGTACTTGATTATTGCTCTTATTTTTTATTATCATATTCATAAATATTTATAATATTATACGGAATTCTGTATTTTTGATCAATAGTTATAAAGTGGGAAAAACATTTAAAAAATTAAAAAATATTAATATAGAGTGAAAAATAAAATAAAATGTAAATAAAAATCTATCAATTAAGTTCAATTAAAATATTAAGCTAAAAAAACATTTTAATAGTTAGGGCTTGATTATTTGACAAGTGACAACTTGTTTATTCGTATATTTAACTATAACATATTTAGAAATATTTCTAATAGTATACTCAATTCTGTATTTTTATCATTAGAGTTGTAGAGAGGGACAAATAAAAACATTCATATTAGAGTGAAACAAAAATAAAATTAAATATTAAGCAAATTTTTAGGCAGCAGATGCACACAATGCATAAAGAAACATTTCAAATAGTTATGACTTAATATTTTGCTAATCATTTGAAGTTATTTATAGTATTCAACTATATTATATTTAGAAATACTGAAAACATACTGCAGTTTGTATTTATATCAACAGATATGAAAGCTGTAGAGTGAGAATATATTAAGACTGCACTGCACTCTAAAACATAAGGCCTTTAAAATAGTTGACTTATTTATTTGAACAAAAAATATAAATCAAGTTAGTAGTTAATATAATTTTTCGAAAAAGTGACAATATAATACTTAATGATCAGTAGAAATGAAACGGAAACGACTAACTCAATCACCACATTCAAATCCATTGCTCATGGTTTTACCTGCTAGTGCTGTTGTTTTCCTTCCACAATGATGTCACTTCCTGGAAGATGATGTCATCAAGGAAGTTGCTTTGTTTAGTTAAAGGTATTTTACAAACGACTAATAGAATTCAATCAGTATTACAAATTAACCCCCCCCTTTCTATTTTATATTTAGATCTTAATATATTAATATATTATTATTAAAATAATAGTATATCATTATTTTATTATTAATTTCAGATTATTAATATTCATTTTAGATTTTTTTTTTAAATTGCCAAGTTACATTTATAAAATAATAATAATAAAAATAATAATCTCTAGCTTTCAGAATGGAAGGTTTAATATATTATTAAGGAATACATGGGGTGAACATGAAAATGTGCTACAGTAATACTACACACTACTATCTCAGTAGACGCAGGAGATTAGCATGCTAAGCCTCTGGGATCACGATGTCTCTGTCTGGGATGAGGTGAGAATTGGCTGAGCTCACAGCTCGCTCCGTTCACACTCACACATATCACACACACCTCCCGTACTCACAGCACTTCATACAGCCCTGTGTGTCTGGATCCAGAAGATCTGAACACATGTTCCTGTGGACCATCCATACTCACTGACCGTCTGATGCATAACGCACACATAAATGATGTGCCGAAACGGCTTTATGCTACAGAAAGTCCCTGCTTGGATGTTGATGCATGTGTGTGTGTGTGTGTGTGTGTGCATACACAATATATTGTTTTTTCTTTAGAGATTATACAAAATACTTTGGAAATAATACAGATTAAAACGTAAATAATACAGATTAAAACGTAATTTAATAAATGTAATATTCAATAAATATACTTGTATTAATATTATTGTATAAAACACTGCTGTGTTTTTGATGTTGGGGGACTATATTTCTGCTGGAGGTCCTGGACGTCTTGTTTAGACACGTGGCATCATGGATTCTGTCAAATACCAACAGATAACAAATCAATAATTCACTGACTCTGTTAGAAATCTTATAATGGGCCGTGGTTGGGTCTTCCATTGGGGCAATAATCTAAACACAAACTAAATAAACACAAGAATTAGTCACTGAGCACAAAATGAAGCTTTTGCCATGGCTGTCCCAGTCCTCTTCAGGCATTACAGGAGGCATTTATAGATCAAAAGGATAAAAAAAATGCAGATTTATTTTCACAGCCACCTCACTGCTCAGATTTACCAAGGGAGCCAATATAAGTGGAGGGCACTGTACTGTATATAATGAATAAACACAGTACACACACACACATATATATATTAATCGCAATTAAATATTTGGCAGCACTATATTTTAATCAATTAAGCTGTATATAAAGGGCACATTAAACAGTATTATACAGTATATGAAGAGTTAAGATGCAAAAGCCACTAAATGCCATCTGAAATTCTAAAAAGAGCATTTTTCTCAGGCTTTAATGACAATAAAAAGAGCCTATGCCATAAAAGGGAAATAACTGAACCTACACACAGGTAAGAAATATGCTAATTTAGTAGAAAATATCAGATGCCACTTAGAGGCTTTTGCACATGACTGAGTGCACACATGAATATTTCCTGTATAATGAAAATTATTTACAATTATTATTGTGCACATTTAGAACAACAGCACAATAATACATTTGATTTATTTGACACATTTTCTGTGCAGTAGCACAAAATCATGCATAGGCACATTAAGATTTAATAAGCTATAAAGCCCAACATATTCTTGCAGTAATAAAAGTGTGTTTGCCCACTTTTATGCTTTAAACACATTCTAACCAGCCCTTCATTTATCTCTGTCAAACGCATGTGCATCATTAACGGCCTCATGGGAAGCGTATGTTTTTTTTTTATTTTTAGCAGCGTTCCTTTTAAATCCTGACACTATCTGGCAAATTCAGTCCCCCTTGTCATCCTTCTCATGTAAACCCGTAGGAGGTATCACTTATAACTATTACTAGTAGTGCGCCGCGGTCCAACCGCATCATAATCCCCAGCTGCAGCATAAGTGATGTCAGCAAACTCTCCCACAGCTGTTGCAATTAAAACCACGGGCCTAATGCCTCTTTGATCACCCCTGCGCTTCCACTGCTTTCTAGAATGCATTAGCCTCCATGCTAATTTCTTCCCGGTTTCCGCAATAAGGGCAAATTTGACAAACATCAGGCGCGCTTCAAATGGCGGGAGGATTTGGTGACTGAGTCAGAGCCGCTGAGGAGTTTGATGGCTCTCTCTGAATATCAATGCTCCTGGCAGGCCTCCACGACATTGTTGACTGAAAATGAGAGGGAGAGCGCGAGAGCTAATGCACTAGCTGAATTGCTATGCAGCTCGACGCTCCGGCGTTGAAGGGTTGATTAGCGCTGAAAGCAAAGAGCTCAGGGTCTCTGGTTTGAAAAGTATCATTTACCTTCAGCCTTGACTTCGCTTCAGAAATAAGTGATGGCGGCATGCTTGCTAATTTAAATAATATTGATAAAGTCCTTAAATCTGCTCCCTGACTTGCAAAACCTCTCAAATATTGATCGAAAAGATGGCTTTTCTGGTAGAACATGTCACTCTGGTGATAGCTCGCTAATTTCTATCATTTCTCTCTCTAATGGTGGTCTAACTTGGAAAGGTCAGATCTTTAACCTGCACACACAAACTCCTCCAACCATGTCAAAACTGGCAGCAAAGTATTATCCAAAATGTATTGGTATGCTAAAGCAGGTCTTAAGAAGCAAAACAATCAGACTGTACAAGAAACTAAACATTATTTGCAACAGTAGCCTTACTATTATAACCACTATTATATTGCTCTTACAGTAAAAAACCTTTTGTAAATCTGTCAAAAACAAATGCTCTACTTCTGCAGAATGACCCATGTACAGTATGTGACCCTGGAAAACAAAACCAGTCATAGGGGTATTTTTTTTAAGTTGAGATTTATACATTATCTTTCTATGAATGTATGGTTTGGTTTGTTAGGACAGGACAATATTTGGCCGAGATACAACTATTTGAAAATCTATAAACTGAGGGTGCCTTAACACTTAAAAATCTTAACACTGAGAAAATTCCCTTGAAAATTGTCAAAATGAAGTTCAATGCATATTGCTAATCAAAAATTAAGTTTGGATATATTTACAATAGGAAATGTACTAAATATCTTCATGGAACATGATCTTTACTTTTTTGGCATAAAAGAAAAATATATAATTTTTTATATATTATATGGCTATACATATGACTGGTTAAGGCTGGTTTGTTTTCCAGGGTCACATATATATACAAGTAACCACAGTTGAATATAACATTTTGTACACACCACAAATTGTCCATAAAACCAAGAGCAATGATGTTATGATTTTATTATATTCACTGACACTATGACATTCTTTATTGTAGTCTCTCATTCACAGTGAAAACATGAGACTGAATTCAGTCTCTCTTATCTCCTGTAGGAAAAAAGCCTTAAGAGATTCATTCCAGCGGCTGTAATTGAAAAGATTAAGTAACATACTTCAGTTCAGTGGCGGTGCTGTGCACAGAGCGCAAGCCTGATTGAATTTTTAAGTTATCAGGGGGCATTTGATTTGCATTGAGTGTCCGCGCTGGTGCCACTTTCAGCAGAATATGGAAAATTACACTTAACATGCTACATTAGGGGTGGAATGGATTTTATAAATCAAAGCACTAAGAAAGAATTGCAATTTATTCAAATGCATGTGACATATATGAAAATAGTAGGATGTTACTGTCTCATTCAAGCTGAGCTTGATATTTACAGGATGTATAAAATGAAATAATGGCTTTGAAAGAATGTTCACTTTGCAGTTATTTGGCAAATTTACAAGCAATTTCTAAGACAAAGAAACGCAATGAAAGTAGTGCGAAATTTTAAAGTGCTTACAATGCAAGTGAATGAGGTCAATTCCTGGAGAGCTTAAAAGCAAAAATGTGAAGTGTACTATATAATTTAGAAAAGCACTTTTTTCTAAAGTGAAAAAAGGTAGGCTATAATATAAAAGAATTAGTTGTTGTTGTCATTATTATTTTGTAATTGCAACTATTCCTGTCACTCTGTGGCTTTCACTCTAATAAATGGAAAGCAGAAAATTATTATTATACCTATTCAATAATATTATAATCCAAGAGAGGCTTGGGCTATTTTGATAAATAAAATAAAATGAAATAAAAGTCACAATTTAAAAAAATTAAAAATATGTAAAACCAGCCAGCAGCCACTCAAAAGCACTCACGTTTACCTTCAGAAATTTAATTTTCCACTAAAGCCTGCAAACAGCCGAGGTAAGTCTCAAACTTGGATCAGAAGTACATTATGAAGGTTTTGAAAGAGGTTTTGAGAGTCTCTTCACATCAATCTTCGATGCGGAGTCTAAGAGCACGAGGAGAGGTTCATGTACGTCAGTCTGCTCTCAACAATAATAGCACTCCTACTAAACAGTCTGCACCCAACATTTCAGCTTCTCTGGTGCTTCAGTCGAGGAGCGACATCAGGGTTCCTGTACATCTGCAACATCGGCTTCTGCTGTCAAGTGTGGGCCGGTTCCTGCTGTGAATCCCACCTGTGGTGTAGTGGGTCAATACTCAAGTACTGCAGTGTTTTTAACACTACCAAGCACGCAATCATTTCAGCAAACAGCAGCGAGAAGATCAACATCCAACCTGTCCTCTAACCAATACGCCCCTATGTGTTGATTTTCCAAATCCCTGAAATACAAGTGAATACTACAATTGCGGTCCTATTGGTAACAGGATAAATTTAATATGAATATTTTGTAGTGTTATATCTGCGACATAATTTGGGTTATACTGTTTTATATGATGATATGTGATCATGGGTTCGATACCATGCTCATAAAATATTTATGCACCATAAATCATGATTTTGCACTATTTCTGTAAGGGGTAGGTTTAGGAGTGGATTAGGTGTGGTCTTTCTTATGTGTTAATTACACGTTGTAAAATATGTAGAAATTACCACAATATCGGTGTAAAACGTCCAGACATTGTTAAATAAACATGCAATTTTTTTTGTTCATAAAATTTACGGTAAAAAAAAAAATCACCTGCTGTAACTGCTAAATTCAACCATAAAAAAACCCAGTAAGAACAGTAACATTAACTGATATAATGTTAAGATACCAAGCTATTTAAGTATTGAAATCTTTGAAATACACT
Organism: Enteromius unitaeniatus; assembly: GCA_032359435.1. Classification (NCBI taxonomy): domain Eukaryota; kingdom Metazoa; phylum Chordata; class Actinopteri; order Cypriniformes; family Cyprinidae; genus Enteromius; species Enteromius unitaeniatus. The sequence goes on along the minus strand of JAUMHI010000037.1, from coordinate 2,088,053 downwards.
GACAAGCACCAAATGCAGAAAAGTCACATGATTAACCTAAGCCCATCACAAGCAGCTTTTAAATCTGATCATTTATAGAAGGAGCTCAGTGTCATTCACACAAACACTAAACACCATCACTGTGAGAAACTCAAATATGAAATAAACATTCATTTAACAACATTACATGTAACATACAACCCTAATAAACACAACTGATAAGAAGAAACATTTATTTCAAAGCAAAAACAAATTCAAACAAAATTGAAATGCAATGCAGGGAATTTGGGTAAAACCAGTTTATGGTTTTCCCAGTAAATTTTACAGGAATTTACCATTAACCATTTAACATGTTTTTACAGTTTTTATTTTCTTCTTTTTTTTTTTTTTACAGTGTACATCGTTTCATTTTAAACCACTAAAGGATGCTTAACTTAAAAGCATAAATATAGATTGTAAATTAATAAGGTGCTTGCACAAATGACCTATAGGGTAGTTTTTTTTCTTGGAGGACTTCTCATAAATACTGTGATAGTATCAAGTTGACTTCATTTCCGGCTGCATGCAGACATCTTGGCGCATCAGCCTGAGACGCTCATGTATTTTTCATTAAAATCACAATTGGCAGCACGCTGAGATGCCACCTAATTGCTCTCATATCATCTCTGATTGTAACCTGATCTTTTTGTTGCAGAGCAGATGCATTCATATCTGAAAGGAGAGCACAGAAGTCTGCGATATGAAAGCGTAGCTGCTGGCGTGCTGCTTTTCATGTGAACACCACACCTCCCCGAGCATGACTGCTTCAGAAAAACCGACGATGGGAACTCAACACATCACAACCACCAGCCGCGGCTCCGGGTGACTCCATCAGACGGCTGACAGGGAGCTGATGGAAGGAGGTGCGCCGGTGGCCTGTGAAAGCGCTCCACTGGGCACTGAGCCGAATAAAATTAGGCAATCAAAAAGCCATCCCTGCCAGAACAAAGACTTCATTTTTCATGAGTAACAAGTAGACTTGAGCTTTGATAATACACAGGCGACTTTGGGGGGGCATTTCCACATCAACAATGTTCTTTAAACTGAAAGCAACCTCCGCATGCACACATTCACATGTACTGGCACAAAAATGACTAAAACGCTGTATTATGCATGCCAGGCCAGTAGTTTATTGTAAATAACACACTTTCCGTTTCAGTGGTTTAACAAAATTGTCGTCTTGTAGTTTATACAGAGGTATCATTTTCAAAAACTTGCACTTTGAAACCTGTTTTAAAAGTTTGCATTTTCAGGACCCCAAAACAACACTGCTGTGTAAATGTGTACATTTTTTAGTAGAACTAAACGGTGTGCTAAAACTGAAAATGTTTCGCAAAAGTTTTGCATACAATCGATAATATAATCGTGTTCACACTGCTCTATGAATATGACTAAAAATGGGTTATTTTGCACGTCAAGCCAGTAGTGATCTGGCATCCATAATACAGTGTATGTAGTCATGTTCACAATCTGTGTGAAGGGGGATTGGTTTGACAACACTGTCTTTAAAAACTTTTTAAAGAAAAACTTCAAAATGATTTTTGCATAAATGTACCCTAAATGAAAAGTAATGGAATATTCTGGCCTCAGAACAAGTTAACTTCTAGCATTTATGGCATAATGTTGGTTTATCCTCTAGTTTTATTTAAATAAATACATTTAAAAATGTTAAAATACATTAAAAAAGCACAAAATAAATATTTAGTGTTAAAAATAAATCAGTGTTATAGTCCAACACTTACAAGAGATGTGAATAGCTTTTTGAAGCAGAAATGTGAAGGCTTTATAAAAGCACCTACATTTGCTTTCTATTAAGATGTCAGAAAACAGCTTGTGAATCATTTTAGAGTTTAAATTACCACTTTTACAGTCTTTTCAGATTTTTTGTTTAATATAAATTTAGTTGAAAAATTCCCTTTAGAAGAGTTTCAGAAGAGATCTTATTGTAGTCACTACTTACTGTATGCATACTAACTATAGGATGTGTGGATCGTCTTGACGTTGCATGACTTGAATGCTGAGTTAAGCCAAACATCTACATTAATCATGAACATAAGTGTAGCTGACATGTTTTTTGCAGCACAATTTCAGATTAAAATGTATAGGAAGTGTTTATGCAACGTTTTAATCATCTTTCCACTACAATTGCCTTGCAGTATGACAACTGCATGATGTTCCTCCGTTAATATGACATAAAAACAGCATGCACAATTAAAATGCATGACATATGGCATCTAACAACACTGTAACGTGTCATGTCAAACACTCAAGCTTAGTGTGAGTCTCTCTGAAACCGAATTCTCGCACCTCCTTGACTGCCAATAAGCTGCTCAGGGAAACACAGGGTGACCTTTTTTTTATTTTGAAAATAAATAATGAATAATGCTTTGGTCAAGTATTAAGTATTTATGTTTACAGGGAGCCCCTGTGGTCGACATTCAAAGATGTTCATCAGGATAATAATTTCCCTGCGCTAGACAGTAAAACAATGTTGTGTCAAGTGTCTTTTGACAATATATATATGAAAATGTTTTCACGCTAATATATCAATCAAATTTTGATTTAATTAACTAAATAAGTTTTATATTACTAAAAAAAGAAGTGTACACAAGTAGGCAGTGTGCAAGTGCAGTACTGATTTATTCCGAACATAACCTGTGACCTTAGACTCTCATTAAAAAGAAACACACACATCTTAGCTCACAGAAGCCCTAAACTCCAGCCTTTGTGCAGAATTTCATCCATTTAATTCGATATGTGAGATCTTTTTCTCTCAGAAGAGTACAAAGTGTTACTCAGCAAAATGTTCAGGGACTCAAATGCCTGTCTGGCTTCGCTGCGTTCTAGAGTTCAAGACCTCCAAATGTCACCGTCCATATTAAATGTCCTTCCTCGCTCAGGAGAACGGCTACTTGGACACTGTTTGCTATGCTAATGGCTGTCTACGTTGTTTAAGACTAGTCCTAGATTAAAATAAATGTTTAGAGCGGTCTACAGAGATATCATAAAATACATTATTGTCATTGTTTGGTCTTAAAATGCTCACAGATAATGCATTTTTGTAAGACATGTTTCTAAAAATTGTCCTAAGGTCTAGTCCTGGCTTAATCTAATCCCTATCCGGGACACCAGCCCAAAGTGTACATATTTAAACCTAATAGGTACAAAAGTGTAACTTTTGAAAAGGTACCGCTCCAGTGACAGCTTTTGTGCTTTTATTTCTTAGAGAGTAGAGTATAAGTAGACTGTCTGCTTAGTACCTTCTTACACTTCATTTTGATGGGTCTACAACATGCAATATACTGACTATCAGAAACTTTGCAAGTATATGTCAAATTATTCTAGTAACCATAAACCTACCCTAATAGTCTATTCTGATTAATGAGAATAATTTGGCATGTTTTGCACGTCTACGATCTATTATAACACCTTCTCCAGTGAAAAAGTCAATCTTCTGTTGGCTCTTACATTAAAGACATATTTGTTTAGAGCCATTTTGGATTTGTTATTTTTACTTCTTTTCTTTTTTATAAACAGTACTTGATCTGTGCAGATTTCTCTCCTGATTCATACAAGATGGCAATATCTACTTTTGGCCTGAATGATAAAACTCTCTTAATGATGTACTTGTTTCATACAAACACACAGCTTTTCACTTCACAAGACATTAAATGATGGACTGGAGTGGTGTGGATTACTGTGATGTTTTATCTCTCTTATCTTTAGTCAGACTCTCATTCTGAAGGCACCCATTCACTGCAGATGTGAACAAGTGCTGCAATGCTCCAAATTTCTCCAAATCTGACAAAGAAACAAACTCATCATATCAGATGGGCTGAGGGCAGAGATGGGGACAAGTCACATATGGTCAAGTCCAAGCAAGTCTCAAGTCTTAACCATCAAGTCTTAAGTCACAGTTAAGACAAATCAAGCAAGTCAAGGGTTCAACCTAAGCAAGTCAAGTCAAGTCCTGATAAGTTTTAAGCCAAGTCAAGTTGCAGTAATAAAATAAACATCCATAAGCATCCATAATGGACAGAAAGTGAATGAAGTGCTTGTTGTCAGTGATAGACAGGGGCATGTTGCATTTAATGATTAGATCAGATGTTATTGCTTCTGTAATGGCTTTTTGTCAAGGGTGGTAGACTGGATATGTAGTAGTCTGGGGCACAATGAACTGCGACATGGAAAAATTCAGTGTATCTTGAATTTGAGATATTCATCATATCTGCATGGATAAAAAAATACCAAACCAGTCAGGGAAAACTGTAAACATTAAAAACTAAATTATTTTTCCTAAGTACAAAAATTTATTATATTTTATATATTTAAATTAATTAATTTAAATTAATTACATTTATATTTTTTTAATAATGTAAGGAAATTAAATTGTAAATATAAATTAATTTTAAGTGATAATGTATGTGCTTTAAGTTTTTCATTTTCATGTTTACACACAGACAAATTAAAATACTTATATACTGAAAGAATTCTTAAAGACTTTATACAGGCTATGAACCTTATAAACTAAGTATTGTGACTGAAAATTTTCCTAGTATATGTTTTATATATGATGCTTTAATGCTTATGCTGTCCATTATAAGGCACAGTAGGGAATTTATCCACTCTTTTTCATCTAGTTATGGGAATCTCGTTAATCAAAATGAAGGGATCTTTTTCATTTCAGCAGAATATAAATATAATGTATGTTAATATTGCCCAGTGATGAAGTTATGAAGCTTAATTCGTCATCTCTGCGGTGGACGCGCAATATACACGTTTCATACATAATATATAATCTGATATAACGTTATTTGTTTTCTATTTGAACTGGTTTCATTGTTATACAGCATACAACATTTTATTGTTATTGTGAGTGTATGTTACACAAAAAAATGTAGACACTGAACTGATTCGAACGATTCAATTATTCTTGTCAGTATGACCAAAAAGTTTAAAAAGAGTGTTTTAAGGAGAAGTGATCGCACTGACTCTTTCATCTTAGATTTTCATGCAGTATACACGAGCTGCCATTGAAGTCCATACAAACACTTGAAAATGCACACATTTAATATAGACATTATAGCTTACATGTAATATCAAGAAGCCCCTCGTTTTTAAGATGCACTCAACATTAAAATTCGGGCTGCGCCACTGATATAGAGTTTTACTTATTTACTTATTTCTGATAAAAACATGCAGCCAATGCCAAATTATGACAAACAGAAACGATTAATTCATTACAATAGTAATTGTTTAATTAAATTGACTATAAAGAATTCTACTTTCTTGTCTTTCCTTGCAGTTCTTGAAATGCAGGATGAAATTTGATGCTGTGGTTGCGTTGGCTATTCTTGCGTTGCATTCTCTGTATCTGGCAAATCTTCTTTTATTGGTACGGTCCGGTTCAAAGTCCATATAGTCAAACGTGACTATTTGTGGAGCTCGACTATTGTCTGTAATGCTTGGTGCGGTTTGAGTTGTGCAGCGCTAAGGGCACAGGCGCCAATTATGGTGCGGATGAGTCAATTATTTTATTAAACAAATTACATTTAAAAGTTCAAGTCATTGTTGAGTCCCCCACTTTAAGTCAAGTCTCAAGTCACTTGCTCTCAAGTCAAACTCAAGTTAAGTCATTTTCTTACTTCAATCAGTCATGTGACTCGTGTTCCCCATCTGTGGCTGAGGGTGAGTAAATTTTCAGCTTATTTTCTGGTAACTACTCCTTTAGCAGATGTAAATATTTTTTTATTTGATATGATTTTTTGCAGGAAAAGCATACAGTTTCATCTCTAAAACTAACTATCAGAATGTTATAAGCCAGTACAAACGAGACTGTAGTTACAGATTTCCATGAGATCGTGCTGGCTATTCACAGATATTGTAGAGAAAAGTTCAAGGTGTTGACACAAGTTTTAGCCCGTTTAGCCCCTTTACGCTCAACTGCTTCATCTCACATTTCACTTTTACAGTCCATCATGCACTACGCTACAGTCTGAACACATTAGCAAGCACTATTGATACGACAAAATAGCACAGAATAGAGTAAAATGGGACACAGCTAAAGAGAGAAAATGAACACGACTCAATGTTTCTCTCCTAAATTGGACACAAATCTCTGCACAGATCACAGTGGCATTTGGGTGACATTTAGCGGTGCAGCCTGAGGGGATCGGGAGCATGTCCTGCTAATTTAGTAATTAACCGAGTTCATTTCTAAACTTTAAACAGAAGCGATAAGCATGCAAATACCTGCAGAAGCCAAAAGACAGCGTTTGCATTTCCACTCTCCTCCTCCTGGATCTGTTAATTACGATGCATGCTTTTAATAATTAATGGTGCTGATAGATTAATTGATATGTTTCGTGTGAACTCTGGTGTCTTGCTTGTTCTGCACTTTAGATAATGATCCGTCACAGCACTCTCACTTTTGTTTGAGAGTTTGATGAAGTGATGACAGGCTGTTAACACAATAAACCCCTTTTGCCCACAAGACCATTAGCAAGAAACCGAGTGAGAGAACAATATTAAAGGGTGCAAAAGACATGTATAGAGTGTGAAGCAGCTGCTCTGCTTCAGCCTGTTCACGTTGCGTGTCTGTAACCTCATTCAAGAAAGGGTTTTTGAAAACTAGCAATACAGAAGAACAACAATACAGAAGTTGGTTTTAATCATGGTATATCTCAAAGTTGAATCATTATTAATCATGGTATATCTCAAATATATTACAATATGATATAAATGGGTAAATAAGTTAGTAAATAAATAAAAGTAAATAAAATCATATTCATTTATATTAGCTTAGTTATAATATAATATATACATGGGTAAATAAATTATTAAAAAAAACATTAAATTAATTCATTTTAGATAATTATAAGATACATATATTAAAAAAGAAAAAAAAACACTAACAATGCATTTTGTAATTCTGTGTTTAAAAAAGTATATATATATATATATATATATATATACTTTTTTATGTATTTTTAAAGATGCTTCTTATGTTCATCAAGTCTGCATTTATTTGATCAAAAACATTACTTTTAAAAACTTTTAACTGCTAGTGTATTTATATCTGTCAAGAGGTCTGACATTAAAATGTCCATTGAGAGAAGCAGTAAACACTGTTAGTGTGACCTTTCCCTGTGAGACTGTGTAGGCTGAACATGCAGTAAAACCACTGAGGTCTCAGACTCCTGTTAATCCATTAGACTCTGATGCTGGAGATATTCCACAGCAAAACATCTTCCCACAAGCCTGCCGCCCCTGAACCGCTGCAAATGAGAGCTAAAGGCAGTAGGCAGAAGACACCTGGCAGTGAGTGTCAGAGCGGTGAAGCTCCAGTGACCCGCAGACGACAGGAACAAGTGCCTCTGAGTTTGCTCATTTGGACAGAATGAGCCCACGCTGATGCCATGTTGTTCACTGCCTGTTTGTGAGAAGCGCTTGTCTCTCAGAAACTCACTAACATGTGCTGGGAAAGATTTCACATCGCCAGATTATACCTGAAATCAACTCTAACTCTGGAACAGAGCTTCAGTGATCTACACAAACTCCACATATTACACCACAGAGCACTTCAGAGAACTGCTTCTCAAGCAGATCAAACTGGATGGACGCTGAAATGTGATTTACGAGAAGAAACAAAGATATATTTATATTAAAGCCAAATATCTATTCATTTGTCAACAGATCCATCCATTCAAAATCTATCTATCCACCTATCCCTTGTCTATTTCTCCATCCATCTATAGATTTCTCCATCTATGCATCTGCATGTCAAACCACCTGTCCATCTATCTATCTATCTATCTATCTATCTGATTGTCTAACCACCTGTCCATTTATCTATCTATCAATCTATCTATCTATCTATCTGATTGTCTAACTACCTGTCCATTTATCTATATATCTATCTGATTGTCTAACCACCTGTTCATTTATCTTATCTATCCATCTATCTCTCCATCTATTATCTATCCATCTATCTATCCACCCATCTATCTATCTATTATCTATCCATGCATCCATCGATCTTTTATTCATCCATCTATCCAACTTTTACTTATCCATCCATCTATTACCTATCTCTCATTCATCCATCCATTCATCCATTATACATCAATCCAGCTATTATCCATCCATCCAGCTCTTATCTATCCATCCATCATCTATCTATCCATCCAAAAATCAAAATCAACTTAATGCATCCTTGATGATTATAAGTACTTATTTCTTCATAAAAATCATCCTACTGACCCCAAACTTTGAAAGTCATTGCGTGTAAAGTTATTCCCATTATCCCTTCCCTAACAAGTGGCTGACAGATCAATGTGTGATCGGTCTCTGGGGCATTATTGAGAAGTGAAGTGTAAAGAGGGCACCTCCAGGACACTCTTGACTTCCATTCGACCCCAGATCATTCAGGCCAGTTCACAGTCAGCACGTCACAAGCGATAAGCTTTAATCGGCTGGATTACAGTGCTGTGGATGCTGGGGGAATGGAAAACCCTGGACGAAGAGCCCTGGAGAAAGTTACTGTACACTGTACAATGTGAATCAAAACCCGAAAGTCCACGGGTGCAAGCCATATGAATGGAGTGGGTGTGGATGGAAAACTTTGAGCTCAAGAAAGGCAGTAGCCAGAAGGTACTAAAAACCGTATTTAGGTCTGAAGCACAAAGCTGTCAGAGTCGATTAATTCAGCTCGTGTGGAGAATCCACAACACTGCCTCTCTAACACAAGAACACAGACGCACGCGGCTCTCCGGGGAGCAACTAAAACACCTTTTAGAATACAAAACAACCTGAGCAGATCCATAACACGTTCCGCTGTTTGTGCGTTTGATTTCTTGCGTTACATTACAGCTGTGCTGCTAAATGGAGACCTTGCTTTCAAAGCCAAACCTCAGACCTGCAAGTGGTTGTAAAAGCCCTCGGGTTTGGTTTCAGATCTATATATTCCGCCGCACTTCCATCATCGTGCGAAATCTGGGATTATGAATAGGTGATGAAATCAAGAGCAGATGCAAAGTCAAGTGATATATGTGGAGGATTTCTGACATGCCTGCAAAGATTGGCTTTGATTCGACATGTAAAGGTTTTTTTGTGTGTAAAAAGGGCCACACAAAATGGGTTTTTCACTCAAACACATTCAACAGACAGCACATTTTTACCACGTTTAAACCAATTCCACAGATATTCTTCTTCAAAATCAGTGTTAAAATCAGCAGATTCTGTCTGGACATGCATACATAACACTTGAGATCTGCCTATATGCATGTATTTGCTGTTTATTTGTGCTCATAGTTTCATTTAAGTGATAAAAATATATATGCTAAATTTTTTTTTTTTTTTAAACCGTGATAGTGTGTAATATTTAGTGCTGTCAAATCACATTAATCCCATTCAAAATGAAGGTTTTTGTTTACATAATATATGTATGTGTATTTTTATTATGTACATATAAACACACACACACAGTATATATTTTCAAACTATTTAGATGTATATACATTTATATTATATTTTCTCAAAATATATTTAATATACAAATATATGCATATTTTTGTTAAATATATGCATGTATACGCATGAATATACACAGAAATATACACAAAAACTTATTTTTCATGCGATTAATCACAATGTTGTTATAAATTAATAAAGTGCATTAATATTTTTAGATAAGTACGATTTCGTATTGTTTGAGGTAAAAGTGGTCAAAAACTTGGATTAATCACCTTTGATTTATTAAAAATTAAAAGTAATAATGAATGTAATGATATTTAAACATAAATCTGAAACTTTTTTTAAAAAGTAGATTATATTTGGGACTATATACAAATATTCTATTTACATGCTGCATGCTTTAGATTCAGCAGAAGAAGAAAAAAAAGATTTCTGTAAGAAATATGCTTGGCTTAAAGTACAAGAATACTTATTGGTATAGCATTAAAAAAAGAAAAGCTTTTAAAACACTAACAAATATAAATTAAACAGAGCATTGATGGGAGCAGTGACTCACCACAGCAAAGTGTTCAGTGTGTTTTATGCGTTCCAGGTCTCGTTTTATTGGTTTGTTTTGCTCAGCCTAGCATGCCGTTTCTTCTTTAATGGACCTGGTAGCAGGTTTAAAGCACAATGAAGTCATGAGGAGTCATCTGCATCTGAATGCTGCTTTAAGTGAGTATGTTTTTTGTAGCTGAGTCACACGCAGCAATTTACCGCGGTGAGTGAATCGAGGCAGAAACTCAGGATGCTCTCGTGTTGTGTGCAGGAAGACGTCCAGCTGGTGTCTGCTCGGCTCTGGACTCAGCGTTCTCCTGAAGCAGCGCTCGCTCACGGAAAACCTCCGACACAGAGCTGCTAATAAGGGCTTCCCGTGAGAGACAGCAGGGTACATGAAGGGTTCAAATCTCACAATGCTTGGTGTCTTACTGGAGACACTTGTACAATAGAAAGAATGATATTTCACTTATATTAATTTGACTAGAGGGAAATGTTCAATTCAATCTAAAATCAAAATTGCGCCCCTACATGTTAATACATGTTTCTGATCAAATTGTAAATGGTTCAACAGCGCACATTCTACAATGAGAAAGTGTCACTGTAATCTTCAACTGAAATGAAATAACTTGCGCACCTGTTATACAGAAAACATTTTCTGTTTCTGTTTCTTGTTTAATATCCCATTTTTGTTGTTTTTACATTACAAAGCTTCACCTTTTAAAAAATGTAAACTATTACAGTTCATATTAGGAAATGAATAAATAAGCATTATTATTATTATTATTATTATTATTAATCACCATTAGGATTAGGATTGGTTCAATGGTTCAAAATAATAATAATCCAAAACAATTATTATTATTATTATTAGGATTGGTTCAATGGTTCAAAATAATAACAATGATGATTATTTAGTTGGTTTAAAATCATTATATTATTATTTTTATTAGGATTGGTTCAATTGGTCAAAATAATAATAATAATAATAAGGATTATTTAATTGGTTTAAAAGTATTATTATTATTAGGATTTGTTCAATTGTTCATAATAATAATAATAATAATAGGGATTATGTATTTGGTTTAAATTATTATTATTGGGACTGGTTCCGTGGTTCAAAATAATAATAATAATACTTATTATAAATAATTAGATGTCTACAATGGTTAAAGTATTAGTAGTATTATTTATAATTATTTAATTATAATATATACCATTTTTTAATTATAAATAGTATATTATTTTTAGACGGGTTTAATTGAAAATAATAACAATGATAATAAATGATCTATAATTATTATACTTAACAAATGTATTGTTGTTATTTTTAGTCTTATTTTTAGATCCTTTGTACCTATCTAAGTAATCATATTGTACTATGATTATAACTTATTTAAACTTAATTATTTATTCTTTTAAATAATTAAACTCATTAAAGTCTAAATGGCTTGTTTCTGAGGTTGATGAAGGGCACGAGTAACAGAAGTGGAGACAAGAGTCTCCTGACTGCTAGAGGAGAAGCAGAGTCCCTGCTGTTATCAGAGAGATGTAAAAGATAACAGACGGCTCGACACAACAAGACAAGAAAGGTCACGGAGGACAGCTTCAGCATTAATGCTGTTTATCAGAACGGGTTTATCCGTGAGTATATCGGCGTGTGACGGTAGTAAACAGAGCTCTCAACCCTGCGTTCAGTGTCAAGAGAGCACGCATAGGTCAACAGATTTACTTTACCAATACACACTCTAAGCCTTATGAATGATTCATTAGTGCAAGCTACTTCAAATGAATATCTGTAATCGTTCATCAAAATATAATAACACTCTACTTCTATAACAACTTTTCTTCTCAGTTGACACCCGCCTGCCAACACAGAGACAACCTTTCATTTCAATTCATGAAGAATAAAATTAAGTGCTGTCCCACAGCTTTGACTAATTATCTTGTTTCACTCAAAATTGCAGAATGGGTTGTGAACCTGTCTTTACTGAAGAAACGGAGGACAAAATCTTCCTCTTTGACATCCTGTTTCTCCTCTCTGTGGCATTTAGTATTAACTAAAATCCAATCAAAAGGGATTTCTGTTTTATAAGGATTCTGAATCAAAAGGTAAAAGTGACTTTGTTGCAAAACACTAGTGATTGAACACAATGATCAAAAGCCAGGAGTAAAGTTGACTCGCGTTGTGGCAGTGCATCATTCTCTCCACATTAATCGGGAGAATTGTCTCCTCTGCTACGGACAAGCTAAGTTAATTAGCCCATTGTGTCCGGCCTGTAGTTCGTCAGAGTGGCTCAAGGGAAGGCTTTTCAGTAGCACGATTAAGATGGCATCCTGTGTCATTCCTCCACAACAGACTGACGCCAGCGCATCGACTGGGAATCTGTCAGACATGCAGATCTAAACTCTGACCGGCCGAGCCAAAACACATCTGAAGTCCATGACGGTCAGAACACTGGGAAAAACTTCTCCCCATTTTCAATTGTTTTACTTCAATGATAGGAAAATACTTTAGAAAATGGAATATATAGGTCAAATATCTTTGCTTTTTGTATTTTGGGGTGAAATATGAGCTGGCATATTTTGGTTGGATTCACCTGGCCGGGATCCTGACAAATGAAAACAACATCAGGCCACACTGACAGAGCTATTACAGGTGCATCATTTCCTGTGAAATGAAACGGTTTGTGACAGACCTTTCCTTTTAGCATGTCAATTCCGCTGGTCTTCCTCCATCTGTCCACTGGGAAACTAAAGCATAACGTAATGCGAGTGCCGCGAGGATCAAAGACATCCTTTGGTCTCAAGTTCAGTCTATAAATGAGAGGAAATCTCAGAAAAGATGAATTATAACTACAGCCCGCCCGTCTTTCATCTCTGCTCTTCATCATTCTCTTTTCATCACTTTCTTGTGTGTCACACACTGATTCAGCAGCGAGACTTCCTGTTTGTGTCACTTATTAAAAATTCAAGACAGGAAAAGCTCACAGCTACAGCCGAGAGACGAGACGAGACGTGCCAACACAAACACTACAAAACACAACAACTCAGACATGCCACGAGAATAGAATAGAATGATTAAAAATGGTGGCTAGAATTTAAAAACGATAGAAAGAACAATAGAATGATTAACAGACAGACAGATAGATACATAGATATTTGTACTGTATTAGTTTCTTAGAGTAAATCTTGATGTAAATGTGAGCTGGTGGACATGAAGCTGAATCAGGCTTTAATCAGGCCTGAGCTGACAGTGAGACTCCTCCATCTGTTGCGGTGCGAGCAGAGAGGATTCTGGGTGACGGGGCGGCTCTGGTCCTGGCCGTGGAGCTCAGGTTGGCAGGCGTTCTGCTGGTGAAGGCGTGAGGGACCACAGCCCTCCACAGACCCGCTCCAACCTTCTGCCCTGCCGGAGGGAAGCCCAGGCACATCCTGCAGCGGGACGGAGTGCTCAGCCGAGCGGAGCGGAGCCAGCCGGGTCTGTCTGGGCCACGGCCAACGGGAAGAGCCTACAGTGTCAGAGGCCTGTCCGCTGTGGGACGAGCCCACCAGACCAAACCATTACACCTCCACATTTAGAAACACATTTGTTCACAATTTGTCATTTCCTGACTGGACATTCATGCGTGGAAAGGAAAAGCCCAATAAAAGATACGCATGACAAATTCACATCAGTAATCCCATCCGAAAAAAGTGTGCTTAATTGAACTGAATGCCCATTCAGATTTCAAATCTTAAAAGTATATATATATATATATATATATATATATAAAAACTGTACTTGCAGATATTAGTTAAATAAAAGGCTACTTAAGCCTGCATTTCACACTCAAGTGCGTTTTAATGTCCCAAATTAAAATTAATAAAGTACTCGGTACAAATTTCAAACAAAAACAGCAGTATATTTCATTGTACACATGGAGCACTTTTTATCCCTGTGTTCACCAAACGCATCTTGAGTGACTGCTGCTAAAATGCATTTTTTTTTTGTTTCATCTGATCATAGAAGACAGTCCCATTTGTAGTTGCAGTCTTGTCTGACAACTGAACACGCTGGAGATTGTTTTTGGATGAGCGAGGAGAATTTCTCTTAAACTCTCCTGAACAACATGTGCTGATGTAGGAGCTGTTTGACTATTTTTGACTATCACATTAAGGCTTTCTGACCCTGAGACTCAACTATTTTCTGCAATATTCCAGCTGTGGTCCTTGAAGAGTCTGCTCACTGCTCTCGCTCTTTTCTTAAAGACACTTCATTAATTGGTGAAGCTCAATTATCTTTTGCTGCATGTCATAAATATATTATTTGTTTTTTCTCATTGTGTTGATGATTAATGGAGTTTGGATTTTGTTTTCCCTCCTATATATATTTCTGTGAAACAGAAAACCATGGCTGGATAATTTCATGTCCATAATCACCCTGGAGTGCTCAAAATTGTGAATATGAATGGGAATATGCTTTAAAAAAATTCTAGAATAAGAAATTCTAGGGTTGCCAGTAATTGTGGTCAACAAGTATTGGAGAAAAACATTTATTTAATCACAAGAATTTCTTTATATTTTCAATTTTCTTACTTCAATGATAGGTTAGAATTTTGTGAATTTTCTGAATGAAAGATCAAAAGGATAAATAATGCAGATTTATTTTCACAGCCACCTTTGCTCAGATTTACCAAGGGTGCCAATATTAGTGGTGGGCACTGTAATTGCTTTTAATACCAATTGAAGGCATGATAAATGCAATCAAGTGTCTGAAAATAATGCATTAATAAGTAATATTTATTTTAAAATGAAACCTTTTCTATAATTTAATTACAATTACTTCAGTTGTAATTCCACTAAATACTGTTCCATTAAGTTCTAATCTGGTACTGTGGAAGACGCATAAATTCAGTAATTTTATGTTTCCTAACTATGCTAAACTGTACTTTGTGTTTAAAAATATATGCAAAATGTGTTTAAGCAAAGTATAAGCAACTCTCAGAAATATTTTGACCGGATACTGCTGCTTTTGCTTGATGCAACGTCATAGATTAACGATGGCAGCAGTTCTTTAAGTCATAAATATCTGCTTTCCACCAATAACAGAAGGGAGAGGCTGGAAAAGTGATGAAAGATGAGCAAGAGATACATTATATGACAGAAAGGTTTCTGGGTGTCAGGGAGATTATTTGTGGTTCTCCAAACTCATAAATCAGGAGACCGCGGGCAGACGGGGAACCGCTGTGAGTCACAGAGATCTGGACAGCAGGTTCCCATCATACACTCTCACCTTCAACACACTAGCAGTCCTCCAAAAAACCCACGTACAGCCTCTTCTGCTGCGCTCTTGGTCTGAACAAATACAACGTTAGCGCAGACTGCAGCAACTATTTCTGAATACAAGTAGCTGCAGTATACTTGAAATCTAACAGCAAACATTCAGATCATTCCTATGATAATCTGTGACTATGCTGCACTATTTTTGAATTAGTTGACGCACATGCATGCATTAAGTATAAAAAAAAGCTGTATAGTGACATTTAATTGAATTAATGGCACTAAGATTAGCTTTAAGTATGCCTTGCCAAGTATAATTGCATTAAACAGCACAAGGAATGCAACAAAGCTAAATCTCCATGTGTGATGACTTCAAGTGACTCATGTACTTGAGAACAATTTATTTAATCAGAAATGTAGAAAATTATTTTCAATTTGAATTAATGTGACCAATGTTCCAAAACAAAATTAGTAAAGCAGATCCAAAAAGTAGTATAACTTGTAACAGATTCTTGGTTTTTTTTTATGTATTTATTTATATTTTATTTTATTTAAATATTTATTTACTTTTTTTATTTATTCTTTTCTGAACATGTTAGTTACGTGTTAAGTTTTTTCCCCTACATTTCTGCTGTCACACCATAGGACACAGTCCATTTTTTATTTGTCAACTACCCATATAGATGACAATTTTCCCCAAAAGCAAAACCCTTCAGACTATTTCAGTTCTGCCAGAAGGCAGATATTAGATGCTGTGCGGCTGAGATGAGATGATCTGGTGACAGTACTAGCAAGCTGATGCTATACTGTGGTAACCAGATTAGAAGCACAGAGGGACCGGATTGAAAAAATAACCAGGATTCCAATATGAAGGAAAGGCAGTTAAAAATATAAGCAATACTCTCTGGTAATGTCATCAGATCTGATTCTATTAGAGATCAGACTGGTTCTGTGGCCTACAGGCCTATACTGGACTCTCCTGAAACTCTTCACATTCTTACTACCGTTTTTCCTCAGCAAGCATCAGCTCTATACAGATATCCTTGTATTCCATACATCCAACACACAAAACTAGTTATGTACGCAGACAAATTTGCACAAACAGAAAAATATGTGGGAAATACTTCAAAGAGCATGTTTGAAGTGTAAAAGGATGCATATCATCTTCAGCCAGCGCTGTCGCATTTGATATGAGCGTGTGATATTTTGATCTTTTTTTACACTGGGTTCAACAGTCTGCCGCACGTTAACACACACTCCTATATACAAACATCTCACATTTCACCAGCACACTCACAATACTGATATTCCTCAGCATTTGCCATCAACAGGTACACTTTACTGACTGGACAGCACCGAGTTAAATATATGAGTGTCACAGCAAAGGGTCTGAATACTTACGACCATGTGATATTTCAGTTTTTCTTTTTTAATAATTATGGAAAAATGTCAACAATTCTTGTTTTTTTAACTTTAATGATTTTAGCAAATGGCTGCAATATAACAAAGAGTGAAACATTTAAGGGGGTCTGAATGCTTTCCGTACCCACTGTATATGAATATATATATATATATATATATATATACATATACATATACATATTTTTCTTAAATATCTGCATACATTTGTATTTATATATGCTTAATCATATATACACAGTATATATCAAGTAAACATTTTTTGCAATGAATTACAGCACTACTTATAATCTTTGCATCTTGCATTGTTATCTAGTAGTTTTTTTGCATGTAACTTGCATTTGTAAGCACATTTACAGAAAGCAAGCAAGCAAACAAGATTCATCATAACATTTCATTACATTATCTAGTCATTTTAATCAATAAAATCAATTATGCAACAAATTAGCCAATATAACCACTAATACTGTGTGTTTGGATTCAATTAACTTTTAAATATGCATGCATAAATGAGTTTTAGTATGTGCCAGCCTGAGGATGAGGAAATACGCTTTGTAAAGCCGCTCTGCAGGGATATATATGGTAAAAATCACTATACAAATGCTGAACTGATCATTCAAGCAGAACTAAAGCTTAAAAAGTTGCTTAAAAGTTGTCCTTCTGCTGCATTGCTGCTATTACTTTCCAGAATCGCACTTGAAGTTTCTGTCTAGGCCTTTGTCATGCAAACAGTATGGATTCCTAATACATATTCCCAAACGCCGACAGGCATCTTTTCCCATCAGCCTCTGTATTTAATGGGAGCAGCCAATTAATGTTGTCAGCCGATGGAGAAGGATTGTGCTCCTGCCCCCTCCGGGGTTAATCATTTCTATAGTACCCCTGATAGTACTGCTTTTTAAACTCTTCTTCCTCTTTTGTGGCCAATCTTTGCCCGTGGCACTCCCGGTATCTCCGTTACCTTTGAAGGTCAGAGCATGTGAGCGCAGAAAGAACCACTAGATACACGGGAAGCTCCCTAATCACAAAGGGCTGATTCACTTTTGTATTTTTTTTAGATAGGAAAAGCTCTGCTAGAGGAAGCCAATGGCCTAGATGCAAGCTTGAGTGTTTCCCTTCCTTCCAAAGGTTTAGGTTATACATAATAGTGGCTAAATATTGCAATACCAGTCATATACTGAGGATATAGTTTAGACAGAAATGTAATATTATATATGCATGTATGTATGTATATATGTAACTTTTTTATTTTCAAAACTCATGTTTCGATCATGTTATGATATTTTTATTGTATTTTGTTTTAGTCAGCTGTATTGTTTAAGTTATTTTTGTGCAGTTAGATTGAGATTAATTGAAATGCACAATGAAAAATCATTATTTTTGAAAACTTGCAAATAACCTCTTCATATATATATTAGGGCTGTAAAAAATAATGCGTTAACGACGTTAATTATTGTTTGTCTTTAATTACGTAAATTTTTGTGCACAGTCTGACAAATTATTTGTCAGGAAAGTGTGGCAACAATTACCTCGGAGTAACTGCACATTGCATTAAAAACTGAGGAGCGTCATTTTGCGGAGGCTTCTAAAGAACAGTTCCTGTCTGTTACACATAAGTGGGGGCAAAACGACAACCATTGGAACTGACAGTGCATGCAACATGATTGGCGCAATTCGTCTTACACGCTATGAACACAAAGTGTGTCGCTCACGTGCTGCAGAGAAGTGTCACAGTGAGTCTTGCTGACAGCGGATTTGTGAATGCTTTGTTCAAGGCGGCGCAGCAGTGCGTAGCAGGAGTAGAGCAGAAGCGTCAGCGCCACGCGATATTTTTGCGATAATAGGCGCAACGTCTAATTTTTGCTGCGCCTCATTTGACAGCCCTAATACATACATATATATATATATATACACATATACACACACACATATTTATTTATTTTCTCTAAAAAAGATATTACAATTAACCTTTTAATTGTTTCATTCAGTTTATTTTGATGTTGTAAAATGACAAAAGCTAAAAAGTATTTAATAAACGTATATAATAAATGACAATTATATTAAGCATGTAATATGTATGTATATACTCAGACACACACTGAAATATTTTATGTATTTTTAGATTTATTTTTACTCCTTCAAACATTTCAAAAACAGCTTCTTTTTTTCTACTAACAAACAGAAAGGCTGCAGTGAATAAGTAATTGAGTGGGAATGTGAGACGCCTGGGGATTCACACATCTAAATATGTCTGCGACAGACCTTTTTCTGCAGATCTAATTACAGGTAAAATGCACAAATAAATTAATTAAGTCTAATGGTAACGTTTACCCCACAATCAATATAAGACACAGTGCTGATATTTACTTGGTATTAAAGGCAATTTAATATCGATATACATAATTTCATATTGATTGTTAAATTGATCAAAGTGCTGCAGCATTCCCGCAGATAAAGCATAATGAATCAACTGCGACAATTTTACACATAATACCTGGTGAAACAGTCGGAGTCCAGCGCAAAGCGATTTTCTTGATCTCGTTTATTATTTACTTAATTATGCATTCATCACCCGCTGAGGTCAGAATCTCTCAGCTGCTGTTTACTAAAATCAAGTCCACTTTTATTCACAAAAACAAGATAAACAAGAGAAGTGCACCATCATGATCCGTCCCATTTGCTGGATGCATATTGCATACAAGGATGTCTTAAAATGGCTATGCAGTCAATCCCAGCCAGATTTAGTTTTAGCCTTTTGAGAGACTAAAACTCATACAAAAACACACTGACCTGTGATTGGCTGCTTTAATTGTCAGGCAGGTGCAAGTGGGCGGTTCTTCTCCATTAAAAGCAGTCAATGTGAGCGTAATTCTGTTAACATTGTGTTGCAATCAGAAAACTGGATTAATAATAAGCACTACTCTTTGACCTTGGTATTCCTAATGAACGAAAGTACACTTTCTACTTTTCTTATGACAGACGCCGTGTAATTATCCGTAATTAAGTGACTGCTGCAGAGCGAAATTAGCTGAAGCATCACGCAGAACATTTTCACAGTTATCTAACGGTGTCGTTCACCTTTACACGCTAACACACAGGTCCAGTACACACTTTCACAGACACACAACAAACAGTGAAGAAACACGGCTCTTCTGCCACCTTCCCACACAAACACATGCTACACTCCCTCACGCTGTTAGCTTGCGTCACTGAGCTCAAACACACACTATCACACACACAATGAAAAATCAGAGGGAGATTCTTATTAATATCTACACTGATTCATTGTGAAAAAAGGACAGTGTCTTTGTTGTAACTGTCTGCGCAGTGAGCCATCTGTTGAAAAACTAAAACCCAAGGTACTGTACGCAGGTGAGAGGTGAGAGAGTTTACCACAACAAGTCTACAATGGATCCTTTAATGAAATATTAGAATTATTTTACAATAATATTTAAATATTTGTATGCATTAGAACTAAAACCAGCACGGCAACACAAAGTGATTCACTTATCAATTTTTTAAAGTGCCACTATTGTGGATCTTGAAAATGACCTTTCATGCAGTGAATAAAAACATCCTGCAAAGTTTTACATCTGAAAGTGCACCATGTATAAAATTATTGTCTCTCAAAAGAAAGAATCTGAATCATTGAAATGAGTCCCGAGCTCATGTTGACATCAAAATTAACAATTAGCATATTACTTAGTAGCATATTACGCCCCCTGGTTGTGCGCAGACCTGGGAAAACTTTTTTTTCCCATTGGTCTGAATGAAAATGCTAATTCATTCTTCACCACTAGGTGTCACTTTTGTAGCGTTAAAAGTTCACAAACACTGTTTTTAAATGAAATCAACCAATCACTACAGGGGTGTGGAAAAATTAATAGTTTGTGAGTCATTAAATTAATAAAACTAAACTGTTTTTGACCTTGCATGCATGTGAACCTGTTGTTTGGGACTCCCAAAACCAAAATATGAACCTTTATTTTTTCCTTGTCGTAGTAAGGACAAGTTAGGGTTTTGTCTTAATGTTTTATGTTTTTAAAAGAAGAAAATACAGTAAAATAGCAATACTGTGAATTATTAATATAATTTAAAATAGCTCTTTCCCTTTGCATATTTTTAAAATGTAATTTATTCTTTTGATGCAAACGAAAATCATGATGCATTTTGTAGGGGTTTTATGAAGCTCAAACAAACAGCATTTATTAAAAATGCTGAAATGTGCAACATTATAATTGTCTTTTTAGTGGCCTTTGATACATTCAAAGCTGAATAAAAGTATTCCCACTGTGAGCAGATACTGTGCATCAACAGGTCAACCGAACCCAAAGACAGAACATAAAAACAACCCGCAGACGTATTCAGTCTGAAGAAAATATACAAAGAATACAATCACCAAATAATGAGAATGAATTCCTGGAGATGCACAAAAGAGACACGCATGCTTCTGTGCAGAACACGCAGCCATTGTTTTATTAGGCGAGCGGCATAAGAAGTTTGCCCAAAAATTGCTATTGTCAGAATATTTCATGGTTGCAGGAGCAAAGGCATAATTCGAGGAGTTGCGGGGCGGGTGAGAGCCACTTTTCTTGCTCTCAAAAAATGAATTTCAAGCATTAGTGCCTCCAGTTCTGCAGCTCACGCCTTGCCGACCTCACAAAAACACTTCAAATGAGTCGTGTCTGCCGGGGTGAAGAGGTCCAGACAGACCGAGACGCCACTGTGATTCTGGAATACACAAACACACGCTAGTGAACCACCTCACCGGTAGAGATCTTGGTTAACCCGCTTGACTCTGAAACCAGCACCTGTGGAGTGAGTAACAGGGCCTGAAAAAAATGCATAAATCAAAACTAATATGGCTAAGTGTATGATCTCTCCTGCTCTGGTTTGCTTTGACCTCATCTAAGGTGAACGGGTTACTTTGACAGACCGATAGTTATGACAACCGACCCACACACTTCTTTCATACTCCATTTGGTTTGATTTCCATCACTTCACCAACCACCGAAGGTAAAAGGAATCAAGCGCCCACTCACATCTTTGGTTTGACTTTAATCATCAAAGCTGAGCAGATGTTATGCTGGATGAGATCATTAAATTAAGGTTATGGCACTCGTGATAATGATTACATTTATGATGATCCCAGGACTATAAAGCGTGATCTCATTTGCACTTGTAATCGTGTTACAGTTTCAGCCACTCTCAAAGTCTGAAATGACTATGAAAATTATGTTTAGATGTTAAAACAAACCTACCTCACATAATTTTTACATTACATTCATATATTTCACATTCATATATATTTATAACATACAATCTCAATTTTTACAACTTACTATTTGAAATTCTCATAATTATGACCTAGTATCTTATAATGTTGACTTCTTTATCTCATAATGACCTAGTATCTCATTATTTTGATTTTATATCACATCATTCTGTTTTCTATGTAGTATCTCATAATAATGACTTAGTGGCTCATAATTTCCATTTTTATCTCATCATTTTGATAGTATCCCAATTTAAACTGATCTTATAATTATGACCCAGAATCTTATCATTTGGACTTTATGTCTCTAGATTACTAAAAAAGTCTGCACACTCTCACATGCGGAATAAAATTTATTGGAAAACAAGGTATCTCTTAATTATGACATACTGTAGCATCTCATCATTTTCAGTTTTAATGAGATCTTAATTTCTTCTTATTTCTAATTTTTTCATAATCATAACTTAAATGTCTCATCATACATTTGTGACAGTATCCCAATTTGTACTTTTTAATCGCATAATTATGACCTAGTATCTCATAATTATGACTTTTGTATCATAATTCTAACATAGCATTTTAACATTATGACTTTTAATGATACTATCTTGTGTTCCTTAATTATGACATAAATGTCTCAGAATTTTGAGTTTTATCTCATATTTATGATATTGTCCCAATTTCAACATTTTATTGCATAGTTATGACATAGTATCTCATATGCATGACTTTTAAATAATAATGATTCTGTTTCTCAATATCAACTTTATATCTCACATAATGACTTCATACCTCATAATTTGGGATTTATTTCATAATTATGACTCAATATGTGACAAGCCTATTCTTAGATTATTCTTTATTTCTCCTCTTTAAACGTGTCTCAACAAATCACATTTCAGTGTTTGCCATATACTTTTATCCACAGTAATTTACAACGAATTTAAAATTTGATCACTCTATGTGTTCCCTGTGAATCAAAGCAGCTGAGCTGCAGAAGCATACAAAAATATTCTTTGCAATTCTAAACTAGTGAGTTCAGAGGTTTCAGCCACAGGTGTAAAGTGACACGATCACATCCTAGTTTATAAAAACATTTCCTGCACATTGATATTTATTGTGAGCATTCGCCAGCTTCGCCAATTAACAAGTCATAAGAACCGGGGTGATGGAATCACCGGATGAGTGTTAATTGGAAGTAACCTGAAAAACAGTTCAGTGGCACTTCAGTCTTTTGGGATGAAACAAGCATGTGCTGCTGTCCTGTCTCTCTACCAAGTTTATTAAAAGTTTGACCTGAGTCACCAGGGTCCCATTGGGCGAGTCCATGATCACCTGAGACAGACTGGGCCTTGATATCTTCACTATAAATTCTCATTAAAAACTAGAAAAACATTATTTAAAATTGTTTGATACTGAAGTCCTTCAGGAGCAAGTTAGTTTATTTGATGACCATCTTAACCACAGAGAGTTTAATGCAAGAACAGCTTAAAAATAAAATAAGTGTGAAAAAAGGAATCATTCTTATTAGAGAAAGCCAGTTCATCCTACTGCAATCCTACTTATTATATCTACTTAAAAAAAGAAAACTATCAGTCAAGCTGTTTTTTAAATCAGCAATCGATTAAATCTGACAACAAATTTCCAAAATCAGGTTGAAAATTTAGTGCTGATGCTTGGCCAATAAGGCATATATATGAAGTCTTCCTGAGAAGGGCAATTTTCCATCAACAGTAGATGAAATGCATTCAGATGGTAGAGTCATTCACAATTATGATGTTAGCTAACTGTTGTTGGTCATAATTCTTCAAATGACACAACTAATGAGTTGAAGGCAATTTCTACTGCCATTTTTTTATTTTTATTTATATTCTAATAATTTTCCTAATTCTCATTAAAAATGAGTTTGTTTTTAAACTTCTTTGATATGCAGTACTTCTGAAGCAAAATTAGTTTGTTTGGTGACCATCTCAGCCACAGAGTGTTTAATTTATAGCCATGCAAATACAGCTTAAAAATAAAATAAAATAAAATGAAAACGTGTGAGAAATAAGGGAATAATTCTTATTGGAGGAAGTCAATCAATTCTACTGCAATTCTACCTATTATATCTACTTAAAAAGAGAAAAGACCAAAATCTTTAAAACTATCAATCAAGCTATGATGTCTTTTTTTTTATTGACGATAAAATTTGACTAATGTAGCTCAAAATGAAGTTGAAAACATGAGTGGTTATTGGTGGGACATCGGGTGCTTTGAAGTCTTCCTGAAGTTCTTGTCTATGACTTTCCATCGTGTGATGTGAATTTTAGTGATTTGCATTGGAAGAAAATGGACGTGACAATTATGTGACATTTCACCTATTCACTTATTGACAAGCTTTTTAATGCTAATGGAACAAAATGAAGCGCATTAGGTGATGTTCTGTGATCTATGTATTTTGTGATTCCTGTGCTGCCATAGAGAAAAGATGGGAAAGGCATTTTAGTAGTGCAAGCCTGTCACCTACTCTAAATCATAAACCAGCTAAATTAATACTTTCTGAAGCTCTTCTTCCAGGAAAGCATTTAAATATGGCATTTTTCCATCAACAGTGGATGAAATGCATTCAGACTGTAGAGTCATTCATAGTTACCACTGAATTATGGCCAACACTAGTTAGCTAACATCATAATTCTTCAATTGGCACATAACTTAGAAAGAAAATCCCTACAAATATAATCATTTTCACATGACTTGAAGCCATGTTTTTGGGGTTTTTCTTGCAACTGCCATTAATATTCCTATTTAAACTCCTTCAACTGTTTCTGATTGCACAAAAAACTTTTGATGTGGACTATATCAATCTTGTAGACAGCTTTTTTCATGTATATCAGCCTCTCAAAACCATAGCTCATAGCTACTCAGAAACACCCGCAGAGGAAAACGCTAGCAGGGGGGAATGCAGTTTCAAGAATATCAAGAATAATGGTATATTCAACAAGAAAATAAAATGTAGGACAGGACTTGACTTTATCCACTGGAAGCTGATTGGATGGAGAATAGTGTCAAGTGGTTAAAAAAAAGAGATTGTCAACATCAGCTGACAAGGAAAGTCAGAAGAGTTTGGAGAAATGTAGCAATGCATCACTTGCTCACTAATAGATCCTCTGCAGTGAATGGGTGCCATCAGAATGAGAGTCTAAACAGTAACCCACACCACTCCAGACTATCAGTTAATGGCTTTTGAAGTGAAAGAAAGCCTGACGGCACCCATTCACTGCAGAGCAGGTAATGTAGTGCTACGTCTCTCCAAATCTGTTCTGATGAAGAAAGAATCTGATGAGCAATTTTCATTTTGGGTGATCTTTTCCTTTAATAAACACTCTGTTCTAGTGCAAATGTGTTTTCTGTGTCGTAAACTGGTAAATTATTCTTAATATATTTTTCAACTGCCCACCTGAATACTTCCAATCAAGTGATTTTGCAGGTTTGCCAACAAGCAGGTTTTGCTGTGAATTTTAAACGCATGCTCTTTTCTGTGTGCTCCTGCAGAGATAACATTACAAGAGATGCAAGGTTAATCGCCTCGCTCTGGGGTGCCAAACAACTCCACGGCCACATATGTCAGGCATCTAAAAACGAGATTTAATGCACAACACCTACACGGCGAAAATGCATGCATCGCCAAAATCTCCATCACAACATTTCATTATTGCATAAAGGCACGCAGCTGCAAGCTCGCGGACAATGGAAAGAGAGACAGTTATGGGAGTGGGCGCCAAGCAGGTATTTATCTTTTTGCTGCGCCTTGCAGATTTTGATTAGCAGGTGCGCTGACAGAGGAGTGCGTGAGTCTTGGGTGCACTTGGGCAAATAGCAGATGGGTAATTTCAGGTTTTATACATGGGAGAAAAAAGCTGTCACCTCCGCTACACAGAAACCGGTTGGGGGCTCATCCGCCACCCACTCGCTCCTTCCCACACATGCTCGAGAAAAATCGCACATGCTCGCTCTGAGACGTCTCCCCTGGGAGGCGGAGGAGATCTTATCCGCTCCCCAGTCGCAAGATTAATACTTTCTTCTAATAGTGCACTTATCTGGTCACAAACAAGAGCGAATCATTAGTAACTCCGTGTGAAGTGCAGGCTGGAGAGGGATCCTGGGGGGCACAATTAGTCCTGCACGCTGATAGCACCCTGCCACGGGAATCCTGCTTGATGTGAGCGCCGTCGCATGGCATGTTACGAGAGAGAGTCGGGCAACTGGGGAATGGAGGCAGATGGCCGGCAAACTCCAGACTTTAAACTCGCACTGAAGGTCTGCCATAGTCTGCATGCTAAATGGATGGACTCGATCAATTGTTTATAAGCGCCACAAAAGATATCAAATGCATTTCACACTTTTAGAAGTTGCAGTCCAAGAACAGTAGTTTAATTTTCACTATAATTGCATTTTCACACACGCAGCTGAAGGGCTTTTATAAATGAAATTTGCATTATCACCCTTGACTTGACTCTTTAAACTGTGGATCACAAAGTGTCTTCCATACATATTTCTGCTTGATTGACGCACTATATTTCATGCCTTTAAACTCATACTGGAGGCCTGCCATAGTCTGCATGTTAAAGGGAGGTAAAGTGATAATAAAGTGAAAACAATTCAGATCACAAAAGATGATGTTTTGCACAAAGTTAACGTTTCTCTTTTCCATACACATAAAGCAAATGAGGAACGGATGCTATCAAACTCTAACACAAAAAGCACTGTAACAGATTTCTGCTAGACTGATGCATTATATTTGATATTTTAAACTCATATTCTGAAGGATTATAATTATAATTATAGTCTGACTCTGCATGGTAAATAGAGAATTCAAATATTTTTTTAATAAGGATATCAGATGAATTTCCACACTAGTTTACACCATAAGTTGTAGGTTTTTTACACATCTGTAGTATTCTTATAGATTAAAATGATGTTCTCATCCTTTAAACCACAAAATGAGATCCTTTGTAAAATGTTCACACTGCTATTTTTCATAAAATACGTCTGCTTGACTTGATGCACTATATTTTATAACTGTAAACTCATATTAAAAACAGGTCATAGTCTAAATGTTAAACGGAGGGAATTCAAATTATTTCTCTATGAGCAATAAAAAAACAGTAGAACAGTAGTCATCACTATAATGCATTTTCACACAGCTGTAGTTTTTGTATTAATAAAAATTGTGTTCAATTGTGTTCAATCAACCTTCAAACTGGACTCTTTCTTCCCAAAAGCAGAGATATTTAGCAAAATGCCCACCCTTTTCTATACAGTTACAGCAAATGAGGAAAATATATTGTTATGTGCTAAGCACCATTAAATATGTCTGCTTGATAGGTAATTTCACACAAGTTGCAGTCCGAAAACAGTAGTTTAAATACTAAAATGCATTTTCACACAACTGTAGTCTAAAGATTTAGTCCATTATGAACATTTTGCTATCATTTCCTCAGCTTCCAAGCATGGTTTACTTTCATCTCTGCAGGAACAGATTAATTAGTTGTTATTAGCTGAAGATACCCTCAACTACTGTCTCATTGGTTTTTGTGCATCTTCCAACACATTTGTACAAGTGAATGCAAAGTGCGAGCAGAGAAGATTAAATCACATCCAATTAAAAAAATAAAAGTGTTAAAATATGTAGAATAAATATTTGACTGATATAAGTAAATCTCTCAAATATGATTTGCACACAGTGAAAAAAATGGTCCCTCAGGATGCACATAAGGTTGACAGCCCTCTCATTTACTTTTTTAATGCATGGAAATGAGCAGCTTTGCTACATTTACTTTATTCCCAGTATTTTGAGTCGCATGGGTAGAAATGTCGGGCAGGTTTGGAGCGACATGAGGATGAGTAAATAATGACACAATTTACATTTTTACAGAATCAAATTAAAACGCTGTAAATGAGCAGAAAGAGAAGCCTCCTGTGATACACAAGCACAACGTGGGTCATTTAGTGAACTACACAACTGACAAACCTTGACGTGGCACAGCGCAGGAAAGCATGTCAGTGGGTTAAATGGGGGAAACATTAAAAACGTTAAAAGAAAAATGTTCCCTGCTCTCACACTTGTGTACAGCACGAGGGCGATGAGGTGAGGAAATTTACGGTGTGAGTACAGGAGAATGGGGCGCAGGCGGCAGCGTGCCGTCACGACGTGCCATTACAGAAATGGAAATGGGATTTATAGAGCTGCAGCGGGGCACCATGACTTCTCCCGAACGGCCGCAGTTTCTGGGGGCATTACTCACAGCACGCCTCCCACCAGGCCCTCAATACACACCCAATTACTATGTGCTTAAAACTATTACTATGCACTCAGAATAATGCCCCTGTCCATTACCATCGCCGTAGTCAACACAGCAGCACGCTGGGAAAACAATCTCCCTTTCTGCTGCACCTACTCAACAGGGTTGCTTTCTAGAGCACCACATTCAGCGACCTGACAAGATCAAGACTCAACCAGACAAACAACAAGAGCTATATGCCAGGAAAAAGCTAATTTGCATTTAAAGTATTACCAAAAAAACACCTAAAAATCTGATTTATTCATCAGATTTTAATAGCATAAATATAGTCTTTCAGGTACAGTGGAAACTTTTTTGTGTCACAAAGTATCTTAATGGATTGTCTATTTATATCCATTTTAAATAGTGCTTTTAAACAATTAACCATGATTAATCACTTTCAAAATAAGTTTTTTTTTACCTAATATATGTATTTTTTCTGTGTTTATTTATTATTCATATATAAATATGCATATACACCTATAAAAATGTATTTAATATATGAACATAACATCTTAAATATGAAAGCATGTGTTTGTATTTATATATACATAATAAATATGCAAAGTACACACTCATATATTATGTAAATAACTTTTATTTTGGATGCAGCACTCAAACACACTCATAGTTGAATTTGCAGTTTTTAGTGCATCAAAATTCATAAATGTTAAATATATTAAAGATCTTAAAGAATCTTATGATCACATAAATATGTTACACAGAAATTCAAAAGAAAAATATCCAAACGAAAGAAAGAAAAGTGAAAAATTCTAAATATATCCATTATATAGTACCGATTCGTAGTAAGAGAGTGATAGTATGTGTAAAAGACACCAACGCTGACATTGGATATTTTATACTGAAACAACCTCAGTGTAGTTATTTTCAGTATGTGAAGCTTATGCCGTGAATGGACTCGAGTGGGATTTCAAGTTTATCACACTGAAGGCAAAGCATTTACACTGATAACTGATATAAGAGCAGCCGTCGTGGCAGGCAGCCAACCACCAGCCAATGCACGCTGTTTACAAAACCACTAACAAGAGATTGAGTGAAGCCAGAGATGGAGATGGAGTAGTAGAAGCTGCTTGGTCTGTGTGCATGCAGAAAAAACACTGAACGCTTTCATACGATCACGCTGTCTGGAACTGACTAATCATTCAGCAACCCAGGAAAGGTCATCAGAAACTCTCTGTCAGGCTGAGGAAACTACTGTTGTTGTATCTATCCATCAGCATTAAGTTTGCCCTGACAGTCTGCTTAGGTAAAAATTACAGTTAGCATTTCTACGAATTCAAATTCCAAATTCAAACTGGAAATCCATTTGCTATGGATCCAGTGTTTGCAACTGGATGAACAAAATAAATTAAAGATAATTGCAATTTTATAATTCTGATTTTGTTTCTCACTGTTCTGAGAAAAAAAAGAAACTAAATTTCAGAAAGACAAACTCTGAATTCAGAATATTTCATGCAAATACAAGTTAATGTCTTGCCATTCTCAGTTAATATTTCATGATTCTGACATCATATCATGATTAGATGTTTATATTGTATGATTCTGAGTTCATATCTCATACATTGGACTTATATTGTAAATCAGAGTTTAAATTTTCAGACTTTATATCTTATAATTCCGAGTTTGCAAAAATTTTATATATAATGTTTACACAAATCTGAGAATTATGACACATAAATTTATATCTTACAAATAAGTACAAATTAAAAAAATATTTTACATTTTGCAATTCTAAATATCTCACAATTATATCTCATACTTTATGTTTATATCTCATAAACCAGCATTTATATCTCATACTCTATACGTATATCTCAGAGTTTTTATCCTGCAATTCAAAAAGTTTGTATCTAAGTTCAGACTTTTGACATATCTATTTTCTATACGTATCTCAGAATTATGAGATATAAATTCACAATTACGAAATAAAGTCAGAAGCAATTCTGACTTTTTCCTCACAATGCTTACATTGAGTAAGCATAATTCAGAGTTTATAAAAGTCTGACTTGCAAGATATAAACTTAGAATATAACTTAGATATAAACTTGCTTTTTATGTATTTTTTTAATTCCATGGCAGAAACAAGCTTTCATAGTTTGCCACCTAATTTCTCAATTCAGCTGTGAACAATGCACAAGCACATGATCGATATTGATGTATTGTTTTTAATTAGACCTCTCCCTTTAAGAGAAACAGTTTTTTCATGCACCATTGACAGCAGTGAGCAACATTAAAAGACGACGTCCCCTAGAGGCCTGTGAAATGTCAATAGGTCAGGTCATCTCATTCACAAGCTAAGCTGCATTTTCTGACAGCCTCTGACTATTTATATGCACTCATCAATGGTTTCTGCATCAGTGTTAATGGACTTTCTCCTCCAGTGTTCCTGTCCTCTGTCTCAAGGGCTGTTCTAATCAAAATGACCCCCGCCAGACTCAGGCCTGACCTTCAGAGCGTATACAGGACAGAGGACATCATGAACACTCCGGTCCTTTTGCTGGTAAAACTTTTTATTTTCATCTGGGTCCCTGTGTAGATTTAACATTTTATTACTAACCTGCCTCGTCAAAAAGATTGATGAATAGACGTAACTGTCCATGTCTATGCGACCCCCGGCGGGCTAATGTGCGATTTTATATGATTCGATTTACGATATCACCATCTTGATACTCCACGACATTTGTGTTCAATTCGTACAGCTTTCAAAATTCACAGAAGGCGTTACAGCTTGAATTTATACATTAGAGAGCATATAATTAAACGTTCATCAATAAAATCTAAATTTTAAAAAGCTTAATATCCATGCACAATATTTAGATTCATAAAATTCTGACATTTTCTCATTCATTTAATTCCTACTTTATTTTTTCAAAATGTTAAGATTATACAGAAATACTTTAGGATTCTTTTTATATTAAGGATGCATTAAATGAATGACCTTTTGATCCATTCAAATAAATACCATCCTTTTAAACTTTCTATTCAACAAATAATCCTGAAAAAATATATACATCACAAAAATATGAAGCAACACAACTGTTTATTTTACACTGATAATCAGAATAATATTCAGATTTGTCTGTATATTAGTCTGTATATTAGAATGTTTTCTAAAGGATCATGTGACACTGAAGACTGGAGTATTGAGGCAAAAAATTCAGCTTTGCATCACCGGAATAAATTACATTTTACAATATATTCACACAGAAAACAGTTATTTTACATTTTTAAATATTTCACTAAATTGCTATTGTTAAATGTCATGATTTCCAGCTGGAGTGCCCACAAGCCCCTCCAGAGGGCACTCCATCCAGAACTTCCCCATCATCTCAGAACCTCCATTGTCCATAATAAACCTATCCTTAGGAACTGACTGCACACACACCTGGGGTCCGTTCTTTGTACGTCGCTTGATACATCCGAGATGAATTGACACATCTAAGATGAGATCATCATGCTAATTACGAGCACACCTGTAGTTGAGGATTAGGTAAACACTGATCACAGCCCCTTTGATTGGTTGATGAAATGGCAAAAGAGCGAGCTCAATTTTTTCCTTAAGCGAAGCAAGAGATCTTATCGGCGGGTTAAGGAGAATTTCAAACTTTAATAAAGACACCGGGAAACACAGCAAATGCTGCAAAAGTCAGGAGTGAGGGCTGGCAAATGGTAGCGAACAAATTAAATGCGTTAGTGCTGTCCATGTTACAGGTTTTTTCCTTGAGATAAATATATATATTATATCTCAAATCTTATTGGTAGTAAGTGATCTTTTTGTCGTCTTTCATGTCGAGCCAGCAGTGAACCCATGTGACAGATTTGAGAAAATTACCTCCAATTATATAAAAGCAATCGGGGAATAGAATGTGATTATTATTAGACATACACAGCGATTAAAACATAAATGATGACCACAGCCATGCAAACAAACATGTATATACTGTATGTGTGTAAATACAGTAATCCATATATATCTGTGTGTGTGTGTGTGGCTGTGGCCATCATTCCTGTGTAAATCGTCGTAGGCACTTTTTTGCAAGATAGACATGGAGAAGGACTTTATATTGATTTCTGAATCTGTTAATAAAAAAGCTATGAAAACTGTGGGTATTTGCTCCGCACTTAAACTTTTTGTGCAGGCTATCCTTAAAAAAAAAGCCCTTTATTGCATTTTTTCTCTTCTTTTCCTGCCTTTCATTTCTTTAAAGAGTATTTTGTGTTCTTGTTATTGTCTGTTTTGTGGATAATTAGTTTTTTTGTGCTATCTGTATGTTTTTGAATACAAAAAAAAAAAAAAAAAAAAACTACTTTTCTTTTCCCACATGAGTCA
>JAUMHI010000037.1:2029555-2055294 GCA_032359435.1 Enteromius unitaeniatus | reverse complement strand
TGAGTCAGTCTGCGTCAGTCGTGCTCTTTAACCAATCAGATGTGACCTCGCCATTTCAACCAATCATAACCCGCCAGGAGCACAGCCTAAATCCTGTTTACATTAAATAAACTTGCTCCCGAGCTTACGGACCTGTTGCTATGACAGCAAGTCCCAGATGAGCATCGAAGAAAGAAACAATCCAAGATCAGGACAAATCCACAACAATCAAATCCAGCTAACTTAGTTAGCGAGGTACGAAGAACGGACCCCAGGTTCCTATCAGGAGGACTATTTAAGTCACACTCCCATTCACCTCATTGCGAAGTCTTGTATTCTCCCTGGCTACATTTCTGAGTGTTTTTTCCTGTGTGCTGATCTTGGTCTGTTCCCCATTTTCTGCCTGCCCTGACTTTGGTATATCGTCTATGATTCTGGATTGTCTGTACTTGGATCCCCACGCCTCTGACTCCATTGTTACAGTTACTGTGTTTTTAATCACCTTATAACCTTAGTGAACATAAAATTCTTATTTAAAAAAAAACAAAAACTAATTTGTACTCTGCTTTTACGTTTTAATGTTTCATAAATATGATAAAAATTGCTTTTTTTTTCAGCAGAGGTTATCGCTTGAACACTATTCTTGATGCAAAATATCAGTTCCCTATTGATAAACTCCAGCCCTGCCCTACATTTTTTCTTGGTACACATCACATTTTTCCTGAGAAATACGTCACACTACAGAAGCAATGCGTTTCATGACCATTTTTGCATATAAAACATTCATTCTCCTGCCTCTTTCTTCTCTATTCCCACTCTAAAAGCTGGCCAGGGATTTCTAACCTTCCCTTTCTTGGAAGCTCTTCTAAATTCTGCTGAAAAAGATCCAAGCCAGAGTGAATTATCGTGCACATTTCTGGTCTGAGCTCACGTCCCTGATGTGA
This sequence comes from Enteromius unitaeniatus, assembly GCA_032359435.1. NCBI lineage: Eukaryota > Metazoa > Chordata > Actinopteri > Cypriniformes > Cyprinidae > Enteromius > Enteromius unitaeniatus. The sequence continues at coordinate 2,054,371 of JAUMHI010000037.1, read as the reverse complement.
GGAAGTTGCAACATCCTTAAAGAGAGATTACCAAAGCCTTTTTTCCACTGCTCTTCAAAGACGCCATCTTTGAAGACAAAAGGGAAATCTGCGCTTGGGCCATTTTTTCACACAAGACAGTCACACGTATTCTGCTTCAAACTTCAAATGAATAATGTTCAGACAGTACATTTGTGAAATCCTGTCATGTGACTTTCTATACTTTGATGGGATTGCAGCTTACAGGAGCTGCTGATCATTATTACCGAATAAATGAGGTCAATTAGCAAACACACAAAGTCATCTAGAGGCAAAGCAGAGGCCGAGAACAATCACAGGTGTCTGTTTACTTCTCAGCGTGGCATGCCTTTGATTTATGGACACTTGATTTCTCGGTAAACAAATGGCTAATAGAACGGTGGCTGGTGAAAAATGGCCTGCAGTTAATTATGTATGACAAGGAGAGGTCTCTTATTAAATGGAATTTTATCATGAAGCGTCTTCACTCGTGATAAGAAAACTGATATTCTTTGGGAGCGAAAAAGGAGCATACATTATTTGTTACAATATTCGCTGCAGCAATGATATCGCTACACATGTGCTGCGTGATCTTAAATTTCATAATGCAGATGGGAAATACAGAAGATAATAAAGGCATTTAATGGTCAGAATAATTGTTTTGTAAATAAATTTTGATTACTGGAGTAGATTATATAAGACAATACCCCTCCCCTAAAACACACACACAATTAATTTTTAAATGCAAGTAATATTGAATTGAACATCAAATCACATTTAATTCAAGCATCATTTCTTTTCAACTTATTTAATTCTTTTTTTGTTTTTTGTTTTTTGCATCTCTCTCATATGTTCTTTCTTGTCTAAAAGCACCATTTTCTTTTTTTGGGGTTTTTTTTTGTTACTGTTTTTTTCACCCAAAAACAAAACAAAAAGCAAAAAAATATATATATACAATTTCAGTTTTTCTACTTCAACATGTTTAATTCAATGTGTTATTTGTGCTTTATTTGTAAGTCATTGTAATAAGTTTCCTAGTAATTTCAGTTTTAAAAAAGAAAAAATTACCAGCATTTTTTTCTACATTTTTAATAAAGGAAATTCTTTATTAAATTACAGTTTTAAGATTATTGGATTACATTTATTTAAAAAAATATATATACATATATATTAGTCTCTCTTTAGCGCTGTCAAATGATTAATCACGATTAATTGCATCCAAAATAAATGTTTTTGTTTTAGTAAAATATGGATGCTTACCGTATACAGTATATTATTTCATGAGTTCGAGTTGCCGGTAATTAAATATTAATGATAAGCATACATTAAATATACTGTGTGTGTACTCTTTTATATATATATATATATATATATATATATATAAATAAATATAAAATTACATTTGTTAATTATTTATTAATTAATTTATTAATTAATTGTAAGTAAGTGAAAATTGTTTCATAAGTATGCAACAGCAATATTAAAAACACTTAAATATACAAACTAGAGATAAATAGCTATAGCTAAATATTATTTCTGCTTTTTTCAGTCATTGAAACGAACTGTGTGAACAAAATCATTTGCTCAAATGACATGCATATGATTACAGCCTTAACTTCTTTTTATATAAAACTAACTGAACAATACAATTTGAAAAAATATAATACAAAATACAACGCAAAAACAGCATTGTTCACACCTTTTCTTGTTAAGGAAAAAAGAGACCTATTACTGGAAAGCTACAGTAGACAGCTACACTATAAACAAAGCAGCCTGTCTAATTTTAGCCAGCTACTCCCAAACACGCTTCCACTAGCTCTTTTAGCTTAATAAACTTAAAATGCAGATGATATTAGGACAATGTTTTTTCACATACTGCTAATTACATCCGCAAAGGCAGTGCGCTTCACCCATTCACCACCACTACCCTCCATCTCTCATTAGCTGCCAGCAGCACCTCAAACAACCTCCTGACCCGTGTGAAGGCAAACTCTAATTAAAACTAGTAGACGAGCGTCTCTCACAGCCGTCTGAGCTCTAATTACAGGCCAAATATGAGGCTTCTACTGTCTGATGGGAAAGGAGTATTGATTAAACAGCCACAGCGCTCTCTATCCAGCGACTGCCCTTAAATATGCAAAAAAACTGCATTTTCCCTTCAGCCTTTAGATAAAAATCTCTGTGACCAACAAAAATATGTATTCTTTCATGTGTGTGCATGAAGTAGTTTAGGTTCATTTGTGAATATACAAATCAATTCAAACCACTGAACACATTAAAAAAAAACAGTATTTCTACAGTATTTCTGACTTATAATGCATTTACTTGAGATGCAAAGCAACAGAAAAAAACAGACAAAAGTCTTGTTTTATTAAACATTTGCGCTGTCAAATGATTAACTGCATCCTAAATAAACATGTTTGTTTACATAATGTGTATATTATGTAGATATATATATATATATATATACACAAACACATGCATGTATATATTTAAGACATTTATAAATTTAAGTTTATATTTAAGATATATTTATAATATAAAATATAATATATTCATGTATAAATGTAGATATTTTCTAAATATATCCTGTATGTGTGTATTTCTACATAATAAATATGCACAGAATACATGCATTCATAATGTAAATTAAAAAAATAATGAATAAAGACATTTATTTTGGATCCAATTTGACAGTACTACTTAAAATTCAAGTCAAGTCACTTTTATTTATATAGCGCTTTTAACAATACAGATTGTAGCAAAGCACTGAACATTATCAAGTAGAACAACAGAGTAATGGTAATGTATAATAACGAGAATTAAACTTTGTTTTCAAAATTCATCCAAATTAATGACTTTATGCTGAAATCAATAACAAATGGAGTCAGAAAAATAAAACTCCCTTTGAATTGTTTATTGTTCTGAACTTTTCCTGCTCAAAAAAAACAAGACTCAAGTAAAAAATATGAATAATAATAATAATAATAATAATAATAATATGAATTAAAAAATAATAATAATAATGTGTAAAAATACTTTTAAAAATACTGCCACAAAAAGTAACAAGCTAAATGTAGGCTATAAATGAACTGGGAAAAAGATAATTTCATTTTTGTCTATTTTTCAGTAAAACATAAACATACTTCATCACATTCTTGTTGAAATAAAATTCCAAAGGGAATTATAAATATTATATTATAAAAATACAACTTGTTTTTTCCCCCTAAAGTAAATATATCTTAATTTACGAATGGTTAGATGTTTCTAATAAAGAAATATATATATAAAAAAAAAGCAAAAACACAGGCTACAAACTACCAACTCTTTTTTTTTTTTTTCAAACATTTTTGCTGAAGGTTTATTAAAGTAGAAGACAAAAGTCCAGCAGATCTAATTGGGTGATTCAGCTGTCAATCAGAGTGGACAAGCCCCACCCTTAGGTCTTATTTGGCAAAAGATAAAAATGTAATTAAATTACATTCCAGCCCTACAACATCCTTTCAGTCTCTCTTTTAGATTTTTTACCTTCAGGATATGTGCTCGAGAGGAGCTGAAAGGTAGGCACCGGGCGGCCTTGGGAAATGTGCAATTTAAAGTCAAGAGGTGACGCAAGTGGTCAAGTGAATGGAGATTATGTGCCTCCATCAAACAGCAAATAAAACACACCCGCGTGCTTCTTCCTCCTCCTGTGACAAACTCACATCTCGTCCCTGCGCATGAATAATTCACTCAGATACTCCAAAAGGAAGAGCTATTAAAATTACATGGGGACAGGGGGAAGCAGATAAAATATTCCTATCTTTCCTTTCTTCTCGGTGTACTGTAGCTCTGAGTTGCAGGATTAAAGAGGTCTGTTTGAGTTTCTTCACCCCTTCTACACATTAGCAAACGACATGAGATCCAGCCACAATAAATATCTCTCTGCATATTGGAAAATGTTGTCATTACCATATTTCTGAGCGATGAAAAAGCAGGTCAAATATCCTCAAGACTCCTTACATGGAAAATGAGATGTGTCTGGACACTTAAGGACGAATCAATAGTCTTTAGTCACAGAAGCATGGTTTGCTAATCAGAGGCAGCTGGTGGTCACGGAAGTGGGATGTTTTCCTTCTAGAGATCATCTGATTGGTTAAAAGGGTAAAAGGCACAACACTCCAATTTTGGACCTCGTTGAAAATGAGATGTCACATTTCGAATAAAACTCCAATTCCAATTTTAATTTAAAGCCGTTATATCATTATTACAGTTCAAGGTAATTCTCAGGAAATGGTACTGTTCAAAAATAGTCCAATCTGAGATTGGGGAAAAAAAAAATATATATATATATATATATATTTATTTATTAATCATTTACCATGAGGTGACCGCTTAATTTACAAGAACTTCATTTCATGCCCAAATTTTAAAAAATTTGGTAAAATACGTACAATAAATAAGTAAAAAATGTGTAAAACAAAACAATTTTTAAAAAGCATGAAGTATGATAAGTGTAAAATATGATATTTTTAATGTAATAATGTAAGAGCAATAAATGGGATATTGTAAATAAATAAATACATGCATCATTGTATGTTATTTGCATTACATGTTAATAAGTCAGACTGAGTAGAGACTGCAACCAAGTTCAATCAGTGTTGATTTAATTTAATGAAAAATTTGAAAACATTTTTGTTCATTAAAATAAATTAGATGAAAAACAAACTCTAAAAACTATATATATATATATATATATATGTGTTGTCTTGAAACAAAGTAAGTAGAAGAACTAAAACTACTCAAACTAAATCTGAAATAAAAAATCATAATCATAAAATAGAAATATTTAAAAACAGTAATAATAAATAATAAAATTGGCAAACCCACATGTTCACAAAATTCTGATGCAGAAAACAATGTCTAATGTGAAAAGTGCTATTATATATTAAATTGAAAGTAAATACTAAATAATAATAATAATATAACTTATAAAAATTGACAATTTTGGCTTGGCAAAAACTGAAACAATATAACATACAAGTTTTATGTGTAATTTAAGTGTAATAATAATAATTATATAAAATATACGTTTACATTGCTAAAATTTGAAAAAAAATCAAGCTGATTAAAAAAAAATATCCAAAACTATACCTAAAAATAGAAATATGAAAGCTTATTCAAAATATGTATAATTATGACATAGTAGGCCTATATGAATGGGCCATAACTAAAACAGCTCAGTTCATTATGTTTGATGATGTCATAACTCATTTTGACACAAATGGCACCATTTCCTGAGAATGAACCATAAACAATTCAGAAAACAAAGAAATGCACCTCACCTTCATGAAATAAACAGACAGACCTGCGCTTGAACTGAAAATAAAGAGATAGCTTCTCTGATGAGCTCAACTCACTCACACAGGACGCTGGAACACTTATCATTGACGTCTATAGATCTGTAATGCACATTGCCACTTCCGGTGTACATTTCATGCTTTAATTCGACACCGAGAGCCTCCCGAGGGACTCCAACTATTCACACATCTGCGAGGAGGTGTTCGACTCACTCCTCTGTGCTAATGTTGGTGTCTTTTATCAATAATGTCACCAGCCTAATAAAGCACGTGAAGCTTTCCCGTGAGGCGAGAACGAGGGCCGTGTGAGTTCATGTCATCAGTGACTGACACCTCCTCCCGTTCTGATCAGAGAGAGAGACGACACAGACTGTCAGGTCACATAAATGCCTGTCGCTGTCACCTACCGGCCCCGGTGATGCTGATAGAGAGACGGAGGAGGAAAGAGAATGAGCGGGAAACACATCAGCATTCAGCTGAGGCGGAGAGCTGGTTAAAAATATGGTGCTGCAGTGATGACATATTTTTGGAAGTTTGCATCACAAGGTTCCCTTGATCAAAACCAGATAGGCTTTTTTCACTGGATTCTGAATTATTGCAATTATTTATGACGCTTACATGTTTTGTTCATCATCTTCAGGAACGAGGTCAACTTTTATAAATCTGAAATTTTATGAACTATTACCCTTAGCCTAAACTGAAATTAAAAACATTTCAGTACTTTAACTGAAGCTATATGCAACATTCCTTCTTTTAGTTTTTTTTATCTAGAAATGACAAAAATGCAGCAAAATTACTAAAACTATAACAATAAAAACTGAGTAAAAATATTAAAAATATAGCCTAATAATATCTCGATTATACCCAAATAACACCATAAATGGCAAAAACATATACTGTTTATAGTATAAGAGACATTTACTTGAAGTAAAAAGTGTTGTTTTCTTAAAATATCATGCCAGTTGAGTGACATGAGTGCAAGTACCTGCTACTGAAAGAAAAGATATATATATATATATATATATATATAAGAAAAAAGAAAAAAAAAATATATATATATATAAATATATAAATATATTAAGTTAAATATATAAGTAATTTTTAATAAAAAAAAAGCTTATTTTTCTTACCCCATGACAGGTAGTTGAGTAAAAATGACTTAAATGTGTGCATTTTAAGATGTTTTACGCTCCTAAATTAAATAATAATTTTGGTTTAAAACCAAGTAAGCAGGCAGTAGTAACAAATTATTTTCCAAGATGAAAATTAGATTAAATGTTGCAATGAATGATCCACGCTACAAACTGGAATTAGAAAAGGTATAGTTTGTTAATGTTTATCAATTTAATAAATTCAAGTTAATTCCCATTTTTATTTCACACTGAGAGAAGTTTATCTTTTCCAATGTTTAATCAGTAAAATAGAATAATAGCAAATTAAATCAACACAAAAGCTGTATCTGAAGTGGTATTTTAATCAATTAATTAATTTATTTAACTGCAGTTAAAAATGTATAAATATTGATATATTAAATATAAAACGTTAAATTCTGATATTTGACATTATTTGAAACGAAAAAGTCGGAAAAATAGATGGCAGCAAATCACTCTTAATAAGTGATATCAAAACTTGCTTTCTCAAAACATTTTGATTGAAGAACATTCAGGTAATAGAACTGTATAACAAGTAAACAACAACAACATAAAAGTATTTTACTACTTAAATACACTCAACAGAAGTAAAAAGGTAACCGTAGGATACAAATGAATGATTGCATAACATACATAACTCGTTATTTTAAAACATTTTTGCTAAAAGCTTGAGTTAAGATAGTTACCAAGAGTGCAACAATAACCATGAAAGCTTCAGAGTCTACCTGTGATGAAGATGAATGTCCATGACAACCTTTTTAAGGTAAAAGCTTAAAAAACACAAAGAGGTATTACTCATGTATTTTAGGTCATTGGAGAAAATGTGCAAATGTATTGAGCTTGTGTTCAGCACAGACCTGATTCCATTCCAAAAACCCATTACTTCAGGATGAAGGAACCAGAAGTGCTAAAATGCTCCTTTCAAGGTTTTGGCCAGGAAAAATAAGTCATCCCAACAAAAACTGTACAAGGAAAAAAGCAAATAGATGAGGATCAGACCCCAGTCCAATTCTTTAAGCGCTCGACCACACGACTCGATAAGAGCACTGCTGTAAATCCCACAACAGCAAGATAAGCAATTAAAAATTTACAGGGAAAAAGTTCGAAGCTTGCTAAAAGATGTGAACGGATTTCAATCTCGCACACCTAGAAGTCTAGCCTGACCCATAAAGAAAAAATAAGAGCGCTCTGTCTACAAATCGCCTCTCTGTCAATGGAAGAGGTGTTGTTTACCAGCAGTCTCTTGAGGACATGAAGAAGAAGCTTCCTGCACTCTCCATCACTGAGTCATTTTCAGCCAGGCACCAGATTTCACACTCATCCTATATGGGGAGGCTGCAGACTTGGAGCAAGGCAGATCTACGGCCCTCAGGCAGTTTTAAGCCCCTGTTGTTTCTGATGCGTCCAGTAGGGGGAGGAGGATATATGGTGACATTATTAAACCATCGCTCGAAACTTCATTACTAACCATCCCGCTGCAGTGCTGAAATTTGACCCCCTGCCAGATTATGACTCCCCTAGGTTTGGTAGGTTTAGGTGTGGGGGAGGGGTTACTTTAGCAATTTTTTAACGTTCCTCTTATTCTTGTCGATTCTAGCCTTGGTCTTTTCTGATAGCTCATACTGTAGTGGACGCACACTGCCCAGTGCACGCATCAGGAACAACAGGGGCTTAAAACTGCCTGAGCTTTGTCCCAATGGGCTTTACTGTGGGGAGCTAAGACGCTACGCTAACAGTCACAACAGACTCCAGAGTGCTCCAGACTCACTGCTCCAAATGGATGTCCAAGTACAATGCCGACTACTATAGGGGCACTTTCCTCAAAACCAGTAATGCATGTGTGTGTGTGTTTGTGTGCATGCATTTTATTCTATTGCTCAATATTGTAATTATCTGTTTTTTTAAGGAACATGTTGTCCACTCTGAGAAAGAAACAGAGGATTATACAAGCTATGAAATAGAAAATTGTTGTAAAAATGATTACAAAGTATGTAATGAATTAAAACAGTATTTTTTGATTCTCACTGTAAAAATGAGAAAGTGAATTTAAAATAGATCCAATCTTGCAAAATTAGAATGAATGGAACAAATAAATTAGAACAAATAAAAAGCTGCTGGATTAAAAAATATATAATAAGCTTGTTTTATTTAATTCCACAAAAAACATAACGGTTGTTTCTAGTAATTTTATTGTTCGGATCTTTACCAGGAAGGAAATGTAGAGACCAGGCCTGAACTTTACCTGAATAAACCTGTGTTATACCCCTCATTTGTGTGTGTGGTTGTGTCTAATGAGATCTCTTCAGCTCGCTGTCGGTTTTGTGCTCGAGTCCATTATCACACTCTTAATTCTTCTCATGGAGGAAATCAACAGGCGGAATGGTTAAGTGGCCCCCGTGGCCTCTCGCCCACTCGTCCTCGCTCTCATCCTCGTGAGGTTTCCACCCCAACACAGCATCTGAGAGTCGACGCTCTTCAACCTGAACCTGTGCGCCGCAGGCTGCGTCTGAGAATAAAGTTCCTGAGGGCCCACAAGTGCGTTTACCCAGAAGACAGAGGCTGTAAGGCATTAAACGCTGCACAATAGAAATATCAGCTCTTACACTTTTAAAAATTACGTTTTTAAAAAGGGTGATGCCATAAAAGAACCATTTTGAGTTCCCTAAAGAACGTGTCAGTGAACAGTTCTTAAAAACTTTTATGAGTGCAATTTAATAATTTAATAAAGAACCATGTCTTCCAGTATAAAGGACTTTTTAAACATAATGGTTCTTTATTTGTGTTTATGGTTCCGTGAAGAACCTTTAAATTCCATGGAACCTCTCCATTCCGGGGGGTGTTCTTTACATTATTGCAATGATCTTCATATTACGAAAAGCATGGTTACTGTTAGGAACTGTTCCCTGAAAGGTTCTTTGTGTTCTTCATGCTAAAGATTCTTTATGGAATGCTCAATGCCAAATAAGAACCTTTAATCTTTTAAAAGTAAAGGGCCGCTTTTGGTTCTCAAAGAACCTTTCTGTGAGCAGTTCTTAAGAAAAAGATTTTTCTTAGTGTGAAAAGATTATTTCAATAATCTAAATAACACTTTTCCACTAGAAAGAAACTTTTGTTGGACAGAGAGATTCTTCAAAGAACCATGTATGACAATACAGAATCTCTATTTTTAAGAGTAAGGAATGATTAAAAAAATGTTGTAACCTTTTTTTAGTGTGAAAAACTTTTTTACTAACCTAAAGAAAATTATGAAGGCCTTTACGTGCAAAGAAAAGAAAAGTAATGCAATCATTTGGATCTTTTGGTCAAGAACCATTAGTTGTTCCTGGAGTTTGTTATAATAATCTAATGAACGTTTGTTTTCACTACAAAGAACCTTTTGTTGAATGAAGAGTCTAACATCCACTGATGTTAAAGGTTGCTCATGGATGCCAATAAGAAGCCTTTATATTTAAGAGTGTATAGTTTTGGAATAGAGAGAAAATAATGCTACAAAGTAAAGTTCACTGGATTATTAAAAAATAGGCATTACCACAGACTTATGAATACATGTTTTAAACTTAATTTCTAGTACTATGTCTAGCCTAAAACATGCATTCAGCCGTGCACAGATGGTTTGAGCCAAGAAAATGCATTTTAATAGATTTAGGAAGGTGCAAAGGTTTATTGGCCTCATGCGTCGATGCCAGTGATTTTCAGCTTGCAAGAAAACCCATCTGCTGAAATTAACTTAAGAGCGTTGGTTCAATAAGAGAAGAAAAAAAACTTTATGAAAATGCCAACTTCATTACACAATTCATTATAGCACAGTGCCAGGCGAGTGATTTATGCCGTGGCACATTTCGTGGTCTAAACAAGCCACGGAAGAGCGAGGTTGATTCTGACCTTTGCATAAACACGCAGAGACTAACGATAACGGTCTCGCTGACTCAACCCAACATAATGTGCATCTGTTGGTTAATTACGTTTTAATCTAATTGTTGTCTTTCTAGAGTAATGAAGCACAAAATCGATTCATAATTCACAGGCTGTTCTCGTTGAAATGCAACGCATTAGTCTTTCTCTTTAACTTCAAACTGAGATGCAGAGCGAATTTATAAAAAACATTTACACACGCCAATTTAGCTCTCAGCATGACTCTGACGTGGTTTTCCCTTTGTTCTCTTACATCTGGGCAAAACCTCAAGTAAAAGCCGCAGTGGCTGAATGGACAGGACGACATGTTGGTACTGGATAAACAAGTAATCTCAATGCCTGTGGCTTGTAATTGAATCAAGCTTTCAGAGGTACAAAGGTTGGTGTGTTTCAACACAATTATGACTGACGCTCTATTGATCCAGCCGTATTTTGCACATCGCCGTCAAAAACCAGTCAAACCCCTTTTACTCACACCTAAGATAAAACGCTAAAAGCCAGTCAGAAAAGTAATCTATCCGTAATAATAGAATGTGCTATTTGCAAAAATCTGAACACTGATGTTAGCACGTGGAAAAACTGACAAGTCAACCAGCAATAAAGTTTGTCCTCTTTCCCTCCAAATCAGTCGTGATGCACATTTAAGAAGTTCATAAAATTTGTATTCCCCCCAATGATTACATGAACTTACATAGAAACCCCAGTTACAACACAAATCCTATTCTCAGCTGCTTTTTGTATTACAAATAAATGATTGCTACAGTCAGAACAAAATCATTATTATTTTAGTCGATCTTGAAAGAGTTCAATCTGAATGCACAATGAATGCACAGTGCTGGTGCCCAGCTTCATGAATATGCATGCCAGTTGTTTGGCAATAATTGTAATATTGCTAAAAATTGTTAAATAAATAAGAAGAGGCTGCAGCGAAACGCCGTCTCACATCCAAGGTTCATCGAGGAAATAACAAGCATCTTAATCAGCAACCAAACTCACCGTCCCACCATCACTGATGGAAGTGTTGGCATCTGTTCCAAAACCTAGTGATTTTATAGGCATCGTCCTCTCATATAGCTTCTTTTTGCCAATTTAAAAAGCAGCTTTACAAGTACTTGCTGATAAAGCAATCCCAAACGCAATGCAAATTGACATTTTTACTTCATTTTCATGCCTTGTGCATTTAACGCATAAGCCATTTTGCTTATTACCACATTATTAGTTTAGCATCCAAGCAAGCCATGCTATTTTGGTGCCAGTGCACTTCAGATCAGACACTTGTGAGGTGTCTGCCTTCATTTTACAGTCAATAATGGCGTTATGTGTGTGCGAGTATGAGCCCTTCCTCTTTCACTCTGCCAAACACCAAATGGAGGCACTTCACAGCCCTCGGAAATCTCATGTGGTAAGACCCCTCCTGCAGGGTTGCCCTGATAAATCACCTCCCCAATGAATTGCATCTGAATTGCACCTGCAGTGCACTGGGACCGTCAGAGGAATGGAAATCAGGGGACTAACAGCCTGTGGCCCTCCTCTCGCTAGGCATGTTAATGCTGTAGCGATTACCTAAACAGGAGTTCTGCCGGGAAACTCCATCTGTCCCATTCAGAATCACTATGCATTGGCATGAGCCCCTGTTCACGGTGATGCAGGCACGAGAACATCTCATATACTGTCATTCACATACATACATACATGTACACAAGTGTTTTCAGCGACTAAACATACCGCAGACATGCTTATCAGGAGAAACGTGCTGATTTCAGTACAATCAGAGTATATGCATGGAAAAGTCAGCTCTTTAGTTTGGCTTTTATTTACAGTTAAAAAATTAGCAAGCTGTTTTTATCTAAATCGACTTGCTAACGAAGGGAAAACACAGTATTCCAATTTGCAGCAACACACAAATACAATTTTCATTTGAACTGTTTCAAATATGGAGCATTGATTCTCAGATAATTGGTCCGATCTTTTGACACACTCGCAGCAGGAAATGAATGCCGTTTGCGATGCCAAGTGTCAGACTGCATCTAGTTTGAAATGAACTCTAGAAACTCTCTAGTCTAGCAAGCAAATACATTGGCAGCCAGGGCTTCTGAACAGTTGAAAAACGCCAAAGGGAAAAAGCCAGAGATTCTTATAAATAATAATGGAGGACTGTTGATGTATAGGAATACTATAGCAGCCAGGCGTTTTTTTGGGATCTAATACCACAGCATTTTATAGGCCTTTGAGTGGCATTCCTGTTGAGACCCAGCGCAGCCACGTGAACATTTACTTGTTCGATGTCTCTTCTAATCGTGTTTAGCGTGATTGCTTCCTGATATTAAAGTCTGACAGCTGACATGGTGTTGCAGAAAAAGATCTGTGCTTGCAGAATGGGACATGCGTCATTTACTGCAGATGGGTCATTCGGCACGACGTGTCTACATCAATCAGTCAGATCGTGGTCAGCTAATGAGCGCAGCATAAACAGCAGAGAGTTTCATTAACATTGTGTGGTTAATTGGCACAGGGTGGCCGTAAGTTGTTGTTATGACAACTACAATAAGCAGTCGGCCAGAAGTGTTATTTAGAATGCTTATTAAACATGAGTAAAAATCTATTACTTTCAAGAGGTCACAGTCTACAGATACGTATATAACTCCTTATAGAACACACTGTACGCAGCCCATTCCTGGAGGTGGTGTTCCTCTAGCGAAGACTGGATTCCAACAGGTTGCCACTGCTGAACTTTAGCTGTTTACAGCCATAGACAACGACAGAGAAAGAGCCCCCTGGTTCCCTTAATTTCCACTGACAGGCATAGCAAAATGCTGGAGTTCATTTCACTGTCGTATATGCCCAGAAACAGTGATCTTCCTGCAGGGTAGGGAGACATACATTTAGACTTTAATAGAGCTTGGGCGGCATCGTTCTGCGAAATCATCCTGCCTTGAGATCCTTGCAGGCCAACATGCACACACACCCTGTCACAGCATATTTCAAACGACGGTAGTTTGAGTTATGTGAGGTCACCCGTGGTTATGAAGACCTTGTCTACTTCAAAGAGCAACTGCAAAAGCCTTCGAATGTAAGCTAGCAGAAACTTATCCAAAGAGACTTGCTTTGCTCAAGAGGACAATATCCTCAGGCAACCTAGGGTTAAGTAGTTTGTACAACAAGGATAGCCATGAATTGATTCTTACGCCATTTTAACCTGCAATGCTTTGGCTCCTAAGCAAGATTGCATTACCACTATGCCCCGACAATTTTGTCAAACTTGGCTGGTTTTGATTTAAGTTTTAATTTACACCCTTTCCAGCCCAGACTGTTCACACCTACGCTGTACTATAACCATAATTCACAGGCCCCAGAAGGGCTAGTTTATACCAATTGTGATACATTCACACACAGCGTCAGCATCAATGACTCTCGTTTACTTTCAATGGAGTGACGTCAAGCATTGCTGAAATGAATTCTGGGTCAGTCATGTCACGTTGGGTCCATCACTCGTGGCAGAAGTTAACTTTTCACATTCACGCAACACCAGAAAACTAAATCAAACTTCAACACGCATCAACACATCAAGAATCTACCATTATGGGACACTCCTTACCTTAAACAGCATAATAAAAGGAGCTTTTGCACTGCATAGTTCCACAAACACATGCAGCATGGTGGTTTGCAATATCTGGTTGCTTTTGCACCGGCAGCAGGAACTCTGAAGCAGCTGACATCAACGGTCTTATTTGTGGCATTTACGAACGTCGATGACCATGAATAGAGGGCACCGTGAGTTTTTGTTGTGTGTTATGGAGTTTGTGATAATAGAGATGTAAACATACAATTTATGATATAGATAGATAGAGCAAAAAGTTGGGCTAAGAGGAATCTCCTGTGGCAATTTGCTTTGTTAAAAAAGCACTATATAAATGCATCTGTCATTCATATCATCAAGACTGAGAAAAGAACACACTACAGAAAACTGCAGCAGGGTAAGTTTAGACCTCTTATAGGACCATTTCTACCTAAAAACGTATGCCCCAATGGATCCAACAATTTCATCATCAAATATGGCAAATATGTGCTGGTGTTGATTGTACTTTGATTGTTGACATACTTTTAACCCCCAGCACAGGCTGTTAAAAATTCCTCTGTATTTAACCATTGTTCTAAACAGCTACAGACTGTCCAGTTCCCGGGCCCCAGAAAGGCAATTCTAGGCCTCTATGGGACCCTGCTTACCTCAAACAGCCTCATATTGTTGCTGAACATGATCAAGACACATTTACCATAATAACCCAACAATTTTGTTGATCTTGTCAAAAATGGGCTGGCCTTTATTGTAGTTTTCAATTTTCATATTTTCAGTGCCCTTTCCAGATTTTAAAGCACTACACTACACTATAACCCCATTCACAACAGCAGACTTTACCCCATTTCCAGTCCCCAAAAAGGCAATGTTAGACCTCTTTTGTAACCCTGCTTACTCCAAACAGCCTCATAATGTTGGCAAACATGATATAAATACATTTGCCATGAAAAACCCAGCAATTTTGGGTCTTGAATGTAGGCTTCTACATCTTTTCAAAGCCCACTCCAGACGGTTAAGCACGACACTACACCGTAACCCCATTCACAACAGCTGCAGACTTTACCCCATTTCCAGTCCCAGAAGGCCATTTTTAGACCTCTTATGTAATTTTGATTACCACAAACAGCCTCATAATGTTGGCTCACTGCAAAAATGTTTTTGTCTTTTGCTTCTAGCCAAAATATCTAAAGAATCTCAAATCAAGAAGGATTTTTAGACAAGTAAAAATAGTAAAAAGTTCAGTTTAAATGACTTTTTACTTAGAAAAAGCTAAACAATCTTCTAGATATGTAAGCACAGTAATCTTATTTCAAACAGAAAACAATATTATTTTGCTTGTTAATAACTCACCTATTTTTTTTCTGAAAACAAAACAATATTTTTTTCTCATCCTGAAAATCCTTCTCGATTTAAGAATTTCTAGATATTTTTGCAGTGCAAACATGACAGAGACACAATTGCTATAAAGATCCCAGCAGTTTCATTGAACTTGACACATATGGCCTGTTATCAATTGACCAACAGTTACAGGCTACTCTCCACTCCTACATCTCAAAAACCAATCATGGTCTTGATATTAGGAATCACCCCGCACCCTTCTACACCCAGCTCTGATTATTGTTCACTAGACTACAAAACATCCATCATTGATCAGAACCAGATTATGAACCCCACTCCCAATCTGGAAAAGCACAAGTTCAGCCACCTTACCTTAAACAGCCTCAAGATGTTGGCCACCATGATGGAGACAGAGCTGGCAGCTGCACCAATGACTCCAACGATTTTATCTGGCTTGGCAAATATGGGCTGGTCTCCATTGGCACAGCGTACATCCGAACCATCACGCTCAATGAGAGCTTGTACAAAGGTAAGCGACTGCTCCAGGGCGTAGGTGTCCCGTGAGCAGGTGTCCAGGATACGGGCCCCCAGAGTAACATTGGGCAGTAGCTCTGGGTCTTTGTTAATGAGGTCGATGGCAAACAGCATGGCCTCCAGTCTGTGAATACCCTTCTCCTTCTTTAACTCCCCGCAGGGAACACCACGCTCACCCCGGGCGTGAACCGGAAACAGTCCACCCAAGATGATGTCACCATCTAGACGGATAGAGTGGGCGTACTCAACAGGTGGTGTCTCCACCCGCTGGAGGGAGACTGGCAACCAGTAGCAGAGGAAGAGGAGGAGCTGGTATTGAGTCCGACTTATGCGTACAAGATCCATATCCACAGCGATGTTGGGGACAATGTGAGGAAAAGTAGGTCCAAAAATTCCAGGTGGTAGGACTACTGGGGCAGCAGAGGGACGGTAACATCCATGCCCATTTCAAAGCTGAAGTTGTGCCTTCTGACCATTTTGGGTGTGGCCACAGGAATTTCTCACGAGGCAAAAACGTCTGACATACATGTCATGTGATACAAGGAGAGGTGAAAATATCAAACTTTCCAAATCAAGCTCCAAAACTCTCACATCTTCAGAAGCATCTAAAGAAAGAAAACATTGCATGAGTAGCTGCACAAAGAGAAAATCAAACATGAATGTGCCACAATATATGCAAGCAACAAAGCAAAGTCATCAAACACACGGACATCTTGACAGGGAGGAAATTACATCACAGTCATTTGGAGCTCAGTGTGGTCTTTCATTTCTGCCTCAGTGGGAAAAAAAATAAAAAAGCAAGGCCGTCTTCTCTCACATTTGCATAGACAACCAAAGACATTTTGCAGTCAGAGGAAATGTGTCTATTTGCGGACAATAGAGCTGTCGGGTTGATTTTTACAGTTCAGCTTTGTGGAATGGAGTGGGACAGAGGGTAATAAAGGGAAGTTATGGCAGATTGATTTTCAGCAGGATTTTTTTTTTGTCAGGATGAACAGGTATGAAAATCTGGCCAATACAGACTATTTGAATATTTACTGATATTATATCATTCAAAGTTATCTGAAATGAACAGGACTTTTTTTTTTTCCAGATTAACGTGGAATGTCCAATATCAATCCACATTTCTTTCATTTTAGCCAAACCACACTAAACTCCAAAATGAAAGCAGCAGGTTTACACCGTTGTTGGCACACATCAAACAGACAAAACCTTTCAGAGAGTCGAGACAGTGAGAAGCCCTCGTGAAACACCTCCACATCCCCACTCTACACTGAAGAGCCATCGTTACGTTACGCGCAACGAGCGCAGTTACGCACAGCCTTGCGCTTCCGAGAGACACATGCTGCGCAATCTGCCGCCTCCGTGCGCCAAGAGCATCACTCTACAACGTAAAGGAAGTCCATTGCACACTTCCGAGTGTGATTCTGCTCTCCTGCTGAGCCACAAATGCCACTGAAATTCCCACACTAACCCAGACATTATAGATTACGCAGGAAAAAATCCCATCATTATCCCTGGATCTTACTGTGAACTTTATACTACCTTAAAAACAACATTTCGCACTCTGTACAGTTCTATTTTATTCTGTTCCATAACAACGACTCTGTTCTGTTGTGATGATTCTATATTACTCCATTGTATTCTAAATGACTCCCTTCTGTTATAGTCTATACCGCTCTATTCCGTTTTTGTACTCCATACATCTTCGGGGGAAGACCAGTGCGCATTGATTTCGAGCGCAGAGACTGTCTGTTTGAATCAAATACATTTGCATATATGATAGTATATATGCATATGCATTATTGGATTTGTTTCAGCCTAATATTCTACTCGTTTGCACGGATTAATCTGTATATGAGAGCTCGGTTCTTCCCCTTCTCTTCTCTGGCATTATATCAGAGACAGATGGAGTTATTGCCCTGACAGTCGCAGTGTGTCCCATTTCTCTTTTTAATTTACACGAATCAGTATGTGTCAAGCAGAACCATCTTCGACTGGAGATCCCATTATATTTCCACCAGGAGAACCTGTCTCATGGGAATCCATAGCTCTCTCTTTCTCCTACAACTGTAGTTTAAAAACACACACACACACACACACACACACACACACAAGCATATGCTTCTCGCAGTTGCGTGCAATTTGGAGTTCATAGTCTGTGAATGCAACTCGTGAGTAAGACATGAGACGTTTAAGAATTCACAGCCGCACATTTCTGGTTGATTATTCTCAATTCATGAGAGAAATACAGTGTAAAACCCAAAGGTCCATGTGAATGAATCAGCATGCATGCATGCGTGTGCATTTACGCACATTCCTTTGATGCGATGCGATGCTATGCAATGCAATGATTCACGCAGTCTAATCAACACAGCCCCTCTGCATTCTTTATATACCTCACGACAGCGCAAGAATTGTCTTATCAAAATCGCAACTATTGTTTCTAAAGCAACAAAGTGGTTTTAAGTGACTTAGTGATCTTATAAAGCACAAAGAAGCTCTAAAGAAAGAACTGTGGCGTTCCTTAACGTTTCGCAATAAATCAATTATCTAGAGTTTTCGTACTCTAAAAGATATTCGTGAGCAGCATTTCAAACCGTATTTTCTTTGCTAATAATATTTTAAAGCACATTGACATGGAAGTGCAGCAGATGTGAGATCTTACCTTCTTTCCGCTCTCAGAAGCTGGTTTGTGGTGCTGAAATGAACAGCGCATCACCAAAATCCTCCCTGTGAATGTGATTGCTCTCTCTCTCTCTCTCTCTCTCTCTCTCACACACACACACACACACACACACACTCTCTCTTCCGTGCATCACATGCAATCTTAAATGAAACATGCTCTCATTTCAGAAGGAAAATTCCCAGGAACGTTTGCTCAGAGTGATTAAGGGAACACCCCCTCTTGCGCACAAGAATGGATGCAGAAGTAGTGCAGGAATAAAGGAGAGAGTAAAGACAAGAATTTGAAGATTATTTTGGATTCTTTATTTTAAAAACTGCATAACGCACATCAGCACCAGAATCCAATTCAATGAGTCTGAATGTAAAATTACTACTGACGCTTTTCAGCGCGTAATGGCAAATACTAAATTCAATCACGATTTTAGCCATTTTAGATCCACCATCTGCTGCTAACCAAAGTCACATCTGAATAAATTTAACTTTTAATTCCAAACAGTGAAACAGATTTTGGGGAATGTCGGATTTGGATGTAATACACCAAGACAGCTGGTTTATAAATAGGGCACTATTGCCCTCTAGTGGTATAGAAAAACTACATCGTTCACCAAATTATCACAAAGGTAGTTCCCAGCCTACATGATTTACTACCTCACTCTTTAGCCTTTCTAGAAGTATTATCAATAATACATTTAAAGTCTGGTTTTATATGTAGAATCAGAATAATTTGATGCGTAAAACAACAACTCCTGGTTTTGAAAACCTGTAATATGATAATGTTAGCTGCCTTTATACATTACTCAAGAGAAAAAACATCAATGCACATAGTCAATATCTCGGTTTATTGTTGGTCAAAACATTCAATTTAACAATGAGAAATAAAACTTCTACCAACGTTTGTATCCGTCAAGCCTCAAGAAGGCTAAAAAAAAACAACAACTTGGATCTACAGATCTGCAGTGAATGCTTGTGAAGGCCTGTTAACCTTTCTGTAAAATGTTAACAGACAAATGAGGAGAGAAATATAATTAAAGCCTCATCTAAAACTGATACAAGACGAATTAATCAAACAACTGCAGCGGAAAGGCAACTAAAAAGATCTCATAGAAAGCATTTAACATTGGCCTGCAGTTCATATAAGAGCATGTGCTTTTTCAAACATAAAAGATCCCTTTCCATTAATAGAACTGATATAGAATCTGACATTCAAGTGGTCTTCAGTGTCCGTTTTCCAAGTAACAAAAAGACAGATCTTACTCTGTACAGCCGCACTGAATACCAATGAGCCCGATGGGTGTCAATGGCTGACGTTCAGCTGCTGTCTGCAGGAGTTCAATGTCCTCTCACCAAGAGCATGTGTGCCTTGAAGCTCCACCTGAGGCTAAACCTGCTACAACGGGACCCTGGAACAAACGTCTACTTGGTTCCGGATGGAAATGTCAAATCTTATTGATGGCAGCGGGGTAATGGAAAGCATACCTGTGAGTGGTCAGAAGCCCTCATAAATGGTTAATAGAGTGCAGCTTTAAACACTGTACCGTTACATTGACATACATTCACCTGTACAGATGATGGAAAAGCTCCTAAAAGGCTAAACACACATTTCTGAGGGTTTCTTATACCCCACTTATGAAGTGTTCTAGTTAACTTTTTGTAGTACAGCACTGCGCTCTTTACTCATTTAGTGGTTCTGATGTTCTTATTGACTCTGACTGTCCACAGCTGCTGCAAGTCCAGTTTGCTGTCTGAAGATATCTAACAAAGAGAGACACAAAATACCATCAAAATATTATCAAGTATCAGTACAGTTAGCATGATGTCTCAGACAACATAATACCACATTATGAACCATATACCAAGTGTTTTAAAGTTCATGATCAGTTAAATGGATTTAAGCAATTTAACTCTATTTGAATATATATATAGTAATTTTGTACAGTGGGGATGCACCAAGTTTAAAATTCTGGCTGATAGCAGTAAGCCGATAATTGTTTTCATGTTATACTATTATTTCTGAATAAAAAAAAAAATCTAACATTATAGAGTAATTAATTCTTCCTTAATTAACTATTAAACATTTTAAAATCTACAAGTAAATTTAGGTACTACAACATTTAAACGATTAAATGATATCGTTTAATAATCCTCTGATATGGTACCATTATATTGTGTATCCCTGTGAGACTGTGAGCATCTGAATGCATTACACTGAATGGACTCCAGTACATTATTACTTAACTCTCTGTCACATATCGACTGGGAGCAGGCGGTAATTTAGCCTTCATGCGTTTTCATGTTACATGTAACTTACTGCAACCCAGAGACAAACACAAGGACAGACCCAGAGGAACGAGGCAAACGCTAACTGTCAGACTGACACATGGACTTCTACTACAGGGGGAAAATAGGGCATTAAAGGGATAAAAAAGCAAGTCAAAAAATGGACATGTATACCCAAGGCAACTCTGTCACTCTTATTTGAAGATCAGAGAGCTTCTCTTTGTCTCTCTGGTCCTGTGACAGAGCGGCGTGATTAATACAGCCCGGCTGAGCCGAGCACGGTTTCCAAGGACACGGGTGAGTTATCTTAATTGCTTCTTAAAGAAGCCCCCCTCACCTCTCAACTGGCACCCCAAGGGCTCTTTAAACCTTGAGGTGAGACCGGGGCGGCCTAATTTCCGGGGCCTTGCTGTGGCATCCATGCTTCATTCTTCCGTGCAGGAAGTCCACCCTGGGATTTCTCTCATTCATTAACAGCAAGGCTGCGGTGGCAATCCGCCTGCCAAAGCACAATTCCTTTCTCCTGCTACAACACACCATCTGCTGTACCATCGAAGTTCAGAGAACAGGAAACAGCTGCTCAAACTAGTGAGCTGCCTACCTAGACAGCCTTTTAAGGCATCATGAGCTTCCTCCCATTTAAGCAGCGGTATTTAAAACATTACACTGCTGACATCTACAATGTTTTTGATGCAGTTCTTGCTAAGAAGGCAATTGTAGAAAGCCCTGTGATGATGTAATCTAGCTTCTAAGATGTTCTGATCAAATTCCAAGGCAGAAGAAGAAGAGAGCAACAGCAGGGTAAGATTTGAGAAACCCTGCCCTAAAGTGTTGAGAATAATATCCTTAAACTACATTTCAATAACCAAGAAAAAAAATGGATAAGAAAACCTTCTATTTCATAATTAACATCATAGGAAAGTTCCTTGAATGTTCTCTGAACGTTAGATAAAGACGTACAACTAAATCATTTCAGGAGAACAAAATTTAAGAACATTATTAAAGCCCAGATAACTTTGAATGCTCTATTGACGATACTGCAAGAATGTTTGTTCATATCTTAGGGAGAACCTTGCCAAAACGTTCTGAGCTCTTTTAGCTGTGTCCCTAGGTAGAGCGTTCCATATTATTCACTTATGAGGCTTTCTTTTAATTAGTATCCTGCCCTAGAAGGAACTAGAGTACCTGTGGAGGAAGAAGACCCCAAGGTAGCTCACAAGGGTTTGGAAAAGAGCACATTCAGAGGCACTTACCAAAGCATGACCTTAGATCTGGTTCTGATACCTCCGCTCCTGGTTGCAGATTTCAGATGGATTCTCTTGTGCAACCCTAGGTATCTTGTCTTTTTAAAGCTCTGCCCACAGATGTTGCACACATGCAGAGATTTCTTGGTAGCACTTCTTTTTGGGCTACTAGGTTTTAATTTTTTGTTATGGCTCACTTCGTCATTGTGACGCTTCTTTTTGTTGTTCTTCAAGGCTTTTTTGCCTACTGCGCCAGGAGCTTTTGGAGACAAGTTCCTGCGTGTCATATATGGTGAAGTGTGGTTGTGGTGGACATCCACGTCTTCTTGCCGACCTTGAACTTTCTCCTCTTCTTTGTTTAACACAACCTCGGCTGGCTTCTTGACAGCATAGCTCTCCAGCGACTGGGAGATCCTGCTGAGGTAGGAGGACTTCTTCTTGTGTAATTCTGAGAGATGGCGTAACACGTCCCTCTTGCGGCGTGTCTTGTAGCGGCAGAGCGGACAGCAGTAAAACTTGACAAAGAAGTCTGTGCCATTATCCGTGTGCAGCTCAACGTGTTTCTCCAGGTTCTGCACGGAGCTGAAAGTGCGCCTGCAGAGCTTGCAGAAGCGTGCCTTAAAGTCAAAGCCTATGGAGAACTGAGCCTTGGAGGAGACCTTGTTCTCTTTTGGGCTCTTCTGGCTCTGGGTGTCAGAGGAAGAGCTGGGACTAGTGCTGGGATTGTCTGAAACTTTACCGTTGAGCATTTTCTTGGAATAACTTGAGCTGGATGTGGAGCCAGAAGATACAATCTTGTGTACAGTCCATAGGTGTCTTCTAAGGTGGCCTCGAACCCTGTAAGTCCTGTTGCATATAAGGCATTTGCTTGGGGCCAGGTCTTTGTCACAAGCTTCTTCTGTTGGCTCCTCAGGTTCTTCACTATGTTGATGCTCCTTTTCTGCATCTTTCTCTCTCTTCTCCATGTTCTCACTCTCATCTTCCTCATCAATAAAACTGTTCTTCTCTTCTTCCAACTGGACCTCCTCTGTGTATGGTTCCTGGCTGTTGGAGTGGTAGTGTCTCCAGCTGTCTGTGGTCGTGTGGTTTGGGCTCTGAAATGAAGGTGGCAGGTCATTTTCTTTAGACAGGTACTGGTACACAGCATTCTGGTTGCCAGCAATGGGCTCCAGTTTCAGTATATATTCATCTTCAACAGATTGGGGATAGATAGCTTCAAGAAGTTCTTTTATGCTCTTCTTTCCATCTCCTGACGGACCTGGAACCATAAGTAGACTTGAGTTACAGAGAACTTTTATAGAAAAAGGGTATTACATTTTTTGGGATATTCTGTAGATATACTGTAATATTTATTACACCTAGTTAACTCAGACCATTGATGAAAAAATGGGCCATTGATAAATCAGTTAACATGATCATCTATGTTTGCAGGTTATCTGCATGCAGTACTCACCCTGATTAGTGACAGTGGGAAAAATGTTACAATGCAAAGTTTAACCAAACAATTTTACATATAGAAGACATTTTAAATGTACCAGTGCTGTCAAACAATTATTTGTGATGGATTGTAGGGCTGCACAATTAATCCATTTTGCAATTACAATTACGGATGCCACAATTATGCAATCGCTCAAAGTGTAAATTAATCGTTCAAAGTCCACTTGGCTTGTTTATGTTCATGTAAAAATATGGCATGCGGTGAAATATGTTAGCATTCAAAGTTCAACCAACCAAATTTATATATAATCTTAAAGATAGAGCAGCATAAAGGGTTCTTGAACTTAGAAATCAAAATCCCTTGATCTTTTGATATATAAGAGGTCACTGTAAGAACAAAACATCCTGTAAGTTTCAGAACTCAAAACTTTCTTGCTGGTTTAAAAACAGCTTACTTTGAAGCCAATCTGCCAAAAAAACAGCTTGTGGACTGAACTCTATGAACAGGCAGAATTGCAATCACCAATCATCAGTTGTGCTTTATTGCCATATGTCAATAACAATAACAGACTTGTGTTTCAGGAGAAAACGAAAAGTAGAAATGCAGTGCTATACTAACCATCAGGTTCAGGCATTCGAGGGAAACAATAAATCTCCTTGTGTTTGATCAAGTTGGGAAGGCCACGGAAGAGACTGCGGCAGCGTTTACATTCAAATATAGTGTCCACCTCTTTGAGGAGAATGTGTTTCAGCTGTGCAGTACCTGCAAGTAAGCGCAAGAGGGCGGTGATTAGACTTCTTGGGGTGCTGTGTTGGCTCAGTTGATGCTTGTGACTGAGCTTAAATTCTCCACATACAGTGGGTACGGAAAGTATTCAGACCCCCTGAAATTTTTCACTCTTTGTTATATTGCAGCCATTTGCTAAAATCATTTAAGTTCATTTTTTTCTCATTAATATTTACACAGCACTCCATATTGACTGAAAAACCCACAATTGTTGACATTTTTGCAGATTTATTAAAAAAAGAAAAGCGGAAATATCACATGGTCGTAAGTATTCAGACCCTTTGCTCAGTTGCAAAGATGCAACAAGTTTTTCACACCTAGAAAACACCCCCAAAGCATGATTCTGCCACCAGCATGCTTCACTGTTGGGACTGCATTGGACAGGTTATGAGCGGTGCCTGGTTTTCTCCACACATACCTAACTATTTGACCTTAATTTTATCTTAAGCCCTATTCGGATGGGACTAGTTTTACAGGGGGTCGTTAGAGAAAGTTTTGTTTCACAGACGTACTTGGTGATTTTAATCCCGTCCGAATC
>JAUMHI010000037.1:2019443-2029455 GCA_032359435.1 Enteromius unitaeniatus | reverse complement strand
TTTTAATAAATCTGCAAAAATGTCAACAATTCTGTGTTTTTCTGTCAATGTGGGGTGCTGTGTGTACATTAATGAGGGGAAAAAAATAAACTTAAATGATTTTAGCAAATGGCTGAAATATAACAGTGAAAAATATAAGGGGGTCTGAATACTTTCCATACCCACTGTAGTTTCCATTTCATTCTAACCATTTGGTCTCCTGTATGATCATAAAGAGGGGAAACAGAGGTTAGGTAGAAACAGCACCTGTGCGGAAACATTCAATGATCTGCTGGATGCCAGATTTGGATGTTAGCAGCGGTGTTTGTAGCAGAGGAGGATCTCCAGGTTCTGTGGAATAGACTGCAATGGAAAAACAGCATATCTGTGAATTATTTACAATATGCACACTAGACATGTGACAACTTAATGGCATAAAGCATCATTCTAAACTCCATTATATTCCAAATGCTCACTGTGAAGGTTTTTCCTTTGCACCCCAGAAAACTCATCCAATTAATCATGCTCCTCAGTTGTAATGCTGCTTATCTCTCTTATTAACACCTATGACAGTCCGTCAGGCTGAATCTCTTTGAATAATCCTCTGCAGACAAACTCATTATACAGGAATGATGATCTGAAGTCTAGTTTGCTGTGCTCATGGCAGTATGTTTTGGATGGCAGATCTCGCCGATATGAGTCATATCCATTCAGAGGTTCAGCTTGTGCTTTCGAAATGAGTTTTTATTAAAGTTTGCATTATTGATGGCCGCTGCCTGTGACTGTCTAGATGAGTATTTGCGAAAATGTCTGGCTCTGAAACAAAAGCAATGATTTAATACACATCTCCATTTTCCACTGGATAAATCAGATAATATCTCTTCTGTTTGGATTACGTATGCCAATATTTCAAGGTGGTGATTAATGAAGCACTAGTTTGTGAGACTTTTATTCGGAGTTTGTGATAGCAAATATCACTGGTATTATTATTGCTCATCCTCAAGGTTATAGATCTGAAAAAACATTATAAAAACACCATGCCGGAGAGTTTGCTCAAGCAAAACCTGTTATTTTCTTCTAAATCTAGAGATGTTAAAAAAACGATTATCTAAAACGACTCTAAAAGAGCATTTTCCATCAGCAGAGCTACGTGGGAACAGATATACGGTGGGAGACAATAACTCTTCACTATGTGAGGAGGTGAAAAATCAATCGCGTGTGAAGATATGGGGCATGAACACAGCTGTGGATAAAGCGACCAAATCAGTCAGAGATTGATGATGGGGATGTTGGTGGATTTATGGCTGGACCAGCCAGCAGAGCCCAGTGGTGTGTTTACAGCGGCCCTCAGAGACTCGCCTTATATTGAAGGTGTTTTATGACTGTGTGAAGGAATTTCCTAGAGGAACGGCAGGAAATTTGCCAATGTCAGGACGGCTAGGTGAGGAGGTGGCAGTCAACACACACCTACACACACTCAGAATCAATCTAGGGCTCTGCGGTTGGACACCGCTGACTGATGTTTGTGCTACAAAGGTTTGGTTTGATGATCTATGTGTGAGTTTCCATTTAACATTTCTGTCTGTACACAAGAGCCAAGTATTAGAGGACAGTTTTTTTTTCCAGGCAAGTAAAACTTGATACATGTGCTAGTTTGCAGATAGTAATATATAAAAGCATTGAATATTTACATTATTTGGCAATTTCAAGGTAAGTTAATGAGAAATAATCTAGATTTGAAAGTTGATAAATATGAACTTAAAAAATGCACTATTGCAACTAATAACGTGCCACAATTACTAAAACCAAAGTTAGAAAACAAATAAAAATGACAAAAGCATATGAGAAAAATACCAAATCTAAAATTAAAAGAAAAGATGATATAAAAATAAAAAACCTAATAATATAACCTAAAAATTAAACACAAATTACTAAAATGAAGACTAAAACTATAAAAATAAAAGCTAATTAAAAATATATATATATATATAAAAAAAAAAGACTAAAACCTAAGCTAAAATGAATTTTTATGACTTAACATTCTGAATTCAAAGTAAAAATGGCAAAGTGATAAAAATTACAAAAGCACAAAGAAATTTCTAAGACTGAAATGAAAACTGAAATTCAAATATTGAAAAGTAAACATAAAATGATTATTTTTGTATTACAATGAAAATTCACTACAAACAATTATTTAAAAAAACAAAAACAAACAATGACTAAAACTTAAAGTCAAATTAAAATTAAAATATAAAATCCAATTTAAAATCTAAAAAAAATGTAAACTAATAAAAAAGTCAAAATAAAAATAATATAATGCAAACATAAAAGCTAATTAAAATACTTAAAATATGAACAATATGCTAAGAATAGGATAAAAGGGGAAAACTAATTAGAACTTTTTGTGCCATAGTATATAAAAGTTTATTCATTTATTTTAAATTTGTTTTGTTTGCTCAAAATCAATGTTGGAAATGAAAGGAATACACTTTCTTCCAAGCATATAATACATTTAAATTAATTTCTACCATTAGTAAAAACAAAGAATGAAAAAGTAATGTGAACAGGAAGTGAAACTGCTATACCCTCTCTTTTTCCCCACAAACCTCAAGCCCCTCCCCTGAAACCAAACATCATCACAGGGGGCGTGGCCTCTTGACCTCCCAGTATATTGAGGCAAAGAGCAGCTCAATCAATGCTTCAGTCACAATCCCCGCACAAACACTTTCTTTCCAGCATCACACTACAGTTAAAAAACATTTATAACGACAAAAAGCCTTTGACACACCAATTCAAACTAAAATGTATCTTCCATTACAGGAACAGGCCGGGGGGGAGGGGCATGACCTCTCCTCTGCAAGGGTCACAGACTCTAGTGACCCCTACTGAGTGAGGGACAATAGCAGGCCATGGAGGAATTTGCTGTAATCCTCTAATACAGAAGGATCAGAGCCGATGGGCCGCTTTTAAAATGCATTTACTCTTGTTCGGATTATATCCATTCATGCGGACCGGTCAGAATGGATCCCAGTGGTCAAGAAGCGTGTAGTATGTATAACATGTAGTACTCATTTAAGAGTTAGTAAACAGGCAGACAGTGGAAGTTTACCTAGTGTCTTGCTCGCATGGTCAGGCCCGGGCACAGCGGCCTCACCTGAGAGCTCATCCGTCTGACAAGACTTCTCATTGGCTGGGGTTTCCTCCATCTCTGATCCACCTCAGATGTGTCTCTGTGGAGTAAGAGAGATCAGCAGAGCAATAAACAGCAACCCTAAACGATACTGCAGAGAGCTTTCACAGCATGATAGATTTTAAAATCGAGCTTATTTTATGCTACTACAATTATTCAATTACACACTCAATTTATAAATGTATAATAACCCCGATTAATCAGTTTAAATGTAATGTCAGACATCACAGCTTTTACATTTACCCCCATATTTTCAAGAATGTCTTTTTTTTAGACATTACATTTTTTTGTACACTTTAATGCATTGAAAATGCATCTGCTATATGTGTCTCTTTCTCTCCATGCTCGTCCATTTTATATCACTTCCTTTGCCTTTAAATAAAAACTAATTGGTTGTTTAAGGCCCTACTTCAGACTTTCCCTCACTAAACGTTGTGCCAGTAAAAGACCCTATCCACTCAATACTCACACTGAAGCACACATGTAAAGAGAGCCATTAAACACTCCCTGTCACAACGCTACACAAACGCAGCAGCAACTAACACTGTGTAATGCAATAAGAGGAGTGCTTTTTCATGTCCAGCAGCTTTAAAATAGACAACTGCTGGCTTAGTTAAACCAACTACACGCCATATCATGTCCAAGCTCTGGTCACAAACGACCTTTACTGAATGGAAAAGAGCAGCATGACCATTCTGCTAAAGATCTGTCTTTGTGATCTACATAATTCCAAATGTCTAACAGGTTTGAAAATACATGAGGGTGAGTAAATGATGATGAAAAACTCAACTCTTTAATAAGCAAGCTCTCTAAGAGTCGCCCTCTGCTGGAGTTTGGTTGAAAAACACCAACATATGCTCTCTATCCATCTATATATTCCAAAATGCATTTGTTTTTACTTCCAACCCTACCCTAAATATGTATTTTATGATATAATATGTGAAAGAGGAACATGTGTACAGTTCTTGTTGACGACAGGCTTTAAATATGATGTATGCATTATCATAAAGAACAGATGATGGCTCACGATGGTCTTTTTTCTCATGTAGTGTCACCATTTGATTTCTACAGACAGGAATGTAATAAGACATGAAATATTGGGAAGAGTCAATGATAAAATATTAATCATCTGTCACTGAAAAAAAAAAAAGAGAAACCACTAATCTGAATACTTTGTTGGGTTTATGGTGGTTATGGTCGTATAAACAGAAGTGCTGACAACTCAAACAGCCTCCACTTCATGAGCATTTAAGTGTCTGAACTGATCATCATAATCAGGAGCTCTGGACATCTCAGCGATATCAACTCACAAAAATGCTTTTTGTGTAAATACTGTTGAATTGTTCCGCTCATAACTTGGATGATTCAGTTATGGAAACTTTTCGGTCCCCTTGGGATTTTTTAAGATTCTAGTAACTATAAACTGTCTCTTTAATAACTTTTCCTCACTGATTAGAGTTCCAAACATTAAACTTGACAGATTTTCTCTATTTCGGTCCACATATCAACAACCACCGTATAAATGATTTACAACATCGTACTGCAGACTTTTCAATGTTTTCATTTGAACTAAATTTCTAATTTTCTACAAAGATCACACCAAAGTAGTATTTTATTGAACAAATGATTTTTACTTTAAAATATATATATATATATCTTTGTAACATTAAAAATAAAACTATTGGTCCTTGCACTTTAACCTTATTTTATTTATTTAACTATTTTCTTCTTTCCTTTAATGTTTTTGAAAGTGTTTCTAATTTTAACACTTTTCTTATTAATTTGTGAACAATCGTTGTTTATAAAAAAAAGTCTTATCAAAACTTTGTTTTGTCAATAATTCAATCAAGTCCAACTTGATACATTAGCATATTTTCAGTTCCATAATTATGACATCACACAAAGCACACCATGAGTCATTACACTGTCTGCATATTTACTAACTTTGTAAACAATGTCAACACAAAATCTCCTGAAAACGTACACTGTCAGTCACACAACCCACGAGTGCAAACGACGAAAACTTGTTCTTCATTAGTGTGCTCAAGCATCACTTGAAGAATGAATATCACATTTAAAATGCCAACACATTGCTGAAGATCCTAAGTGAAGACTCCGCTTCCAATGCCAGACACTCATATATGATGGTTTTATGTTGTTTTCATTTAGCAATTTCAGCTTGGCATCTACTTTATATCAGAACTCCACACAGAGAGGACTTTACAAAGCAGTGAACTTACTTCTGTAACAAGTAACTTCACTTGGAAACTTTGTATTGCTTCCACTCAAGGATGTTCTCGCTCGAACCTCTGACCTTTGATTGATTACAAGGTTGTCACGGTGTCCAAGCCTTCACTTAAACCTCAGTCTCAAGTCTCAGTTTGTTTCCCACCCCATCCACAAACGCGTTTGAAACTACCAAAGTTAAGACAAGGAAGAACCGCTCGCAATGCGCTTTAAAACCACAAAGGGCCACGATGACGCATTAGGAAAAGCATAAAAGGCGTCACGAAACACGCAAAGCAAACTTTAAAACCCACCGACACCAAAAACCAAACCTGCTTGAGTTACGAACTGCTGCGCTTCGCTCGTCGTTGCGCGCAGCGCTGGAGAGCCTTGCGCCATTGCGCGCAGTCTCCTGCCTCGCACATGATGAAACCCATCACAAAACACAAATAACGCAGTTAACAACAGTCATCTGCATCCGATCAGCCATCTAAAGCCAGCCTAATGATGCGCGGAATCGAAACCGAGCCGTCTCTTCGCCATCCCCGGACTGAACAACAAACCATGACGCCATTTTCTGCAAAACAACCGCGTTCTGGGAGGAAACGCGACGCTTTTGCGTGTTTAAAACGCGTGCAAACCGCTTCATCAAATGTCGTGAGGCTTCAACGAAGCTTCTGCTTGTACTTACCGATACAATTCGCGGATTCCCGGAAGATACTTCGACTTTGACTTTAAGAGCTTTGAAGGTGCGTGACGCCTCCGCCACACGCACGTGTCCTGCTGAGCAAACACTGGAGATCTATCAGGGTGCCGTGACCTAGTGCTTCGAGATCCGAGCCTGTCTGAGAGCTTACGAGTTAAAATGAGGTCGATCTACTATCTACATTCACAAGAAATAGCTTTGACTATCATGCAAATAAATGTACTTGACAAAATGTAAAAGTTTTCAAAAGAAAGGACACTTTTTTTTTTTACAGTAGTTAAATATTTATGCGTGCATGCTGACCCAAAAAGTTGGTATTTCAATTAAAAAGAACGTTTGTTCCATGTTTTAAAGAAATAGTTTTATTACATTTGTGCACCTGAATGAACAATTCAGTTAATTATAATATAATTTAGGCTAATTAAATTACAAATTGTAGTGTTTATGTATGTAAATAATTAATATAGGCTATTTTAACAAGATATGATGCAAACACTGATATAACATCTATAGGTTATATATACATCCGCAGTAATCACATTTGTAATCATCAATTTGTTTGCAATTTCTAAAAAAAAAAAGTTAATTTCATATAGGCTAGTGATTTGAATTATATTTGGCTGTTTTCTAAAATTGTTTATAGTTTTAATATTTCTAACAGTTCATTAAAAATACATTTAAAGATTTTGATGAAAATAAATAAATCTATAGCTATAAATGATTTCAGTAAGATTATGTGCCTGCTATAACGTATTAACTAAAGCATTACAAGCTGCCAAAGGCCTATTAGCCTAAGAATATTAATGTTATTTAATGAAAAGAACTTCTCACAGATATCACTGACCAATATTTAGATGAAGAGATCCGAAATCGTACAATAATATTATGTAAAAATATAAAATAATAATAAGCTATTCGCGCACGAAAATTGATTTATATGAGCACGTGCACGTCAAAAGCAGGCTGAGATAGATAGATGGATAGATAATGGATAGATAAAATAAACACTTAGTACAGACACTTCGATGCAAATCAAGAACACAAGCAAGCAGGTAAGAAAAATGTATTTCTGTAACAGCTGAAATGCAAAATATCATCAAACCTGAAAATACACATCTATATCATTGAGAACACATGGGCCAACAGGACTGTATAAAGGACACAGGAGCTCGTCTTAGGAATGAGAGAAATGCCTATTAACACCTCAGATTTAGAGATTCTGTACGAAGAGTCCAGGTATAAAAATAAGGCCTTCGAAATCTTTACAATTGTTATGGCTGGGTCACGTCGAAGCACTGAAGGTGTGGCTATAATACATCTACAACATGAGCATCTGTAAGAGGAAAAGTGGACAAGTGGCTGGGAATAAGCTCATTAACAGGGCTGCTTGTGCAGTGTTATGACAAACCATCTAGTTAGCAATGACATTCACTAATAATGGCAAAGTAGTAGTATGCACACATGCAACAATACATATCAGTAGACCAACTGAACAGAATGGAGAACATTACAGAATTAATTCATATTGCTTCAGGCATTTTCCTTGACGTGGAAGCAAGCTGTGTGTCTTTCACAGAAAACTGTGTGTGTTTTTTTTTTTTTTAAGTTCAATGTGTAACCGACCATATAGCTTACAAAATACAGGTATTTAAAGTAAACCAATGAGCATTGGAATCGCACGCCATTCTTTGTGAAATCAGCCATTAAGCTACAGAAAAAAGTTATGATAAAATAATAAAAAATGCTGAATGAACAAACATAAAAAAATATGCCACAATTGGACTTTTTTTCTCTGAATTGCAAAAAGCAAAATTTCAAATTGAGATATTACTCAGTATCACGATTAAAAAGTCAAACTTGCAACAAAAAAAACCCCCACAATTAACGTTTTTGTAACTCTGTGAAGGAAATGGACTTCCATAATAATTAAAAATATAATAATTACAATTTTAAAATAAAATGTATAAATAAAAATTGCACTGCAATACCATGGTGACATTCATTGATTACCACAACAGGGATGTGTTTACAAGGACCTACTGTATAATAATAATAATACCTCATAGCTTAGTTACAGTTCAACATTTCCTGGGGATGAACTGTGGTACACAGAGATTTGTGGCACTATCGGACCAAAAGAAAGAGGGAACCGTGATCAGATCTTGACCACGTTACAATTTCATTCTGAATCATTCGGTCCTTCACGTTATTCTGAAAAAATATAAATATTATTGTGTCAATAATTCAATAGAATTATCGCTAATGATTGAGTGCAATGGGAAAAGGCAAAACATGTAACCGAACATCCTCATCCAGGCAGTTTTCTTCTTCGCAGGTCACCACCGCCTGACCTCGAAACATTACAGCGCCAAATCCATATGGAAGCACTTTACGCATAAAAGGTGGTGTGGAAGGGGTCCGGGGTTGGTTTGTAGCTCTGGTAGCTGACCTATGGACAGTTTCGCATTGGCAGCAAGGCAACACGGTAATAATCGGGGGTAAAGAGCCGTCACAGCAAACACAAGCTGGGTTCACAGACAGTATTGTCTTTGCACAGTCAAAACAACTATACGTGATTATTTCTCCTTATAAATTCATATAGCAATCCTTTTTTTTATAAATAAAATAGTACTCAAATCCAACAAATAAACCAAAAGTGCAAAAAGGGATCTTTACAGGAGTTGTGGCTCCTTAAAGGAACAGTTCAGACAAAACTTTGCTTTAAAAAAAAAAACAACTCAGGTCATGTAGATGTAGATGAGTTTGTTTGGAGAAATGTGGCATTAAATCACTCGCTCAGCAATGGATGCTCTGCAGTGAATGGGTGCCATCAAAATGAGAGTTCAAACAGGGGTACAGTAATACACACCACTCTTATAGATCGATTCACATCTTGTAAAGCCTAAAGTTGCGTGTTTATAAGCAACAAATCCATCCTTAAGACAACCGTTGTGAGTCTCTAAGCCATAATGGATCATTGTGATGTTTTTAGCAGCTGTTTAGACTCTCATTCTGACGGCACCCATTCACTGCAGAGCAAGTGATGTAATGCTACATTTCTCCAAACCTGATCTACATCTTAGATGGCCTGAGGATGAGTACTTTCCCGGAAAATGTACATTTTTTGGGTGAACTGTTCCTTTAAATACTAAGATTTTTATGCTAGTGAGGAAGAGCTTCTCAGAGATTAAACAAGACGAAATGGAGCTGAATTGCAAATTATGACTAATATCTCAATGCACACCACATGTGATGTGTACTTGCATGGAAATGATCATTATTCTGCAACTGTGTGCAATTCTTTGCACTTGACCTTTGATGTCAACATGAAATGCTATTTACAATCCATTTTACCGCCGCAATTTCAGTGTAAAACCCAATATTCAGTGGGACTCTCTGTTTTAAAAGTTATCATGGTGACCCATTATTGCCATATAATTTATTAATAATGTTTAAAAATCATTCAAAAAAAGGCAAGGAACACAAAACATGATTTTCGATAGAAGTCTCTGTTCACCTAGGCTGTATCTGTTTGATTTTAAAGAAATACAGTAACATTTTTAAATATTATAAAAATGTTCTACTTGAATATATCCATTTTCTTCTTATGATGCAAAGCTTAATTTTCAGCATTATTACTCTAGTCTATGGTCATGTGATCCTTCAGAAATCATTCATGTTGAAAAACGTCTGATTATTATCAGTGTTGAAAATAGTTGTGCTGCCTCGTATTTCTGTGGAAACTGAGTTATTATCTTCATTTTTAGCCCACTTTTGATCAATTTAGTCCCTGCTAAATAAAAACTAAGCGGTAATGTAAAATAGAGAGTAAAGAGCAAAAATTCCTCCGTTAACTCTTTGAGAAGGTTCTGATGGTCAAACGCTGAAAGGTGCACGTATGACCTAACAAC
>JAUMHI010000037.1:1976814-1994493 GCA_032359435.1 Enteromius unitaeniatus | reverse complement strand
TGTGATATTTTTTTTGTATTATTATTTAACCTCTGATGTTAAAATACCTGTATTATTTATATATTTGTATATTTTTTGCATTCGCTGTTTTGTTATTTCAAAAGTTCAAAATAATAAAAAAAGAAATTATACTGATGATTCATTTTAAGTTTTGCTTTACTATTTCAAAGATAGGGTTAGGGTTAATCCCTTTAGTTTGCATTTTATTTACAGTTTATGTCGTATCAAATTCTTAATCGTATTTATGCTGTAATGCATTTTAATGCAAATTAATGTTTTATTTTAGCATTGTTTTGTCGGGACACTAGCATTGTTGAGGTAATGAAATAGTTAATAATTTTATGACAATCAATCTTTCAATGATTTTATCATTTTTATTATATTATTTAGTATGTAGTAAATATTAGATTCATAAATAAAGGGGCTGTTGACTCAAAAAGTTTAATAAATAAAGCTTTTCACTGTTGTACGGTTTGTTCGGACAATATTTGGTCAAGATGCAACTATTTGTAAATCTAAAACAGTCAATAAAATAATCTTTACTTAATATCATAATGATTTTTGCAATAAAATAATAATCTATAATTCTGGCCCATATGTTGTATTGTAGGCTATACAATGACATCAGGGTCATTTTTGTGCATCAGGGTCACATGCAAAACTAAATCTCAGTGGGTGTTTCTTCAAAACTTAAAATTTAGTAAATAAAATGATTTATAAAGACATGAGTGTGTATGTCTTTCATGGGAAGGTCTGTCCAATCTCTGGCTGCTCTGACAATGACATCGAGACCAGGCCCATCGCCAAAATCTCAGCCAATAACAGGGCTGCACAGAGCCGAGCTCTCTGATTGGCTGTGAGAAACGTACTGTAAGTGACGTCTGTTCTAATAATGGACAGAGGAGGAGCCAGAGAGGCCATTAAATATGTGTTTTTGTAATCTAGGTAGGATAAACACACATTGATCTAAGTAATGTATGCAAGGAAAGGCATATGGAGTGCTATGCAATGACTCTGAAATCTTACACTGTCATGCTTATATGTCTAAATAGCTATATATATATATATATATATATATAATATTCTACACTACAATAATACAAAAAGCTTAACATATCCTTAACCCATACATGTAGATGAGATGTGGGTTAAGTTATTAACCAGTGCCTCCAATATACCACCAGAGGGCACCATTGCACAAGTATTAAAGTAAAAGTTTGGGGTCCATGGACTTTTAACATTTTATCTTGCATCAGTTTTGCCTTGCTGACAATTGAACAAATAAATAAAACAACAAATCTTCTAATTAAAAATATGTATATGCTTTTGCAATTTGATTAATAAGAATATATGACCAAAAATATATTATAAAAAGACAAATATGAGCTTTATAAAAAATTAAAGTTCAGGGGTTGTTATTGCAGCCCGAATAATTCTTCAATGCATTACTAATAATAACCTCCATACTTGAGTGCATTGGAAAACACCTGATTTAAAATTCATAAATAACTTTGCATTTTAAATCCGTTATAAAATATAAAGCCCGTATTGTCCATGCAAAACATATTTACATATTATTTTAAAAAAAAAGAAAAGAAAAATCCTACATGGTGTTGTTCAGTGTAGTGCCAGGCCAATGGGAATCCGTCATGCGCGATCAGATGGTGAAGAGGAGGGAGGAGAAACGCGCTTCTGTGACTGATCGCATTACTTTTGGAGTTAAAACTGCTGCAATAAGAGCATTTAACTTTCATGTGTTCTGTACCGAGTCTCACTGCATCCATGTATAAGCATTCACCCGACCGCCTTCAGGGTCATCGGCTCTGCGTTTGTTGAACGGTGAGTTTTGTTTTATTTTATTCTATTTTTTCTCGTTTTTCACGGCATCTTCCGGCAAAACCGTTACTTCTGATCTGTCAGTGTTATAATCATTCTGCCTTATTAGTTTGTGAAACAGTGTCGTTGCATTATAGCTGAAGTGTTTGTGTTTTAACTTTAAAAATAACACGTTTCACAGTGTTATTATTTTAAGAAACTTCCGCATTTGCTGTGTTTCTACAGTATGGAAATGTCCCTTTCAAAGTTTCCGCTAGCAAACTGATCTGTGCAGGAAGCAGATTGATTGCAGTGACATTAGGTTTGCGTTATATGCCAACTTTTCTGTGTGTGTGGTTTTTTTTTAAAGATTAATATTGTTTGAAGGGCTTAGCACACTTGTGCTTCCTGCTTTGGTGACTTCCTTTGCATAAATTGAACGTTAACTCGCATTAGATGGTGTGTTAGATAATGTAACCTCGTTACAACTAGAATACATCAAGACAATGTCCAATACAAAAAAGTAATGTTTGGTGTGCTTCTATTTCTCCAGAAGCATATTTTGAGGTGTTCACCTGCTGTACAGCTGATGGAGTCCTGTGCAATTGTTTTAGGAAGATACCTAAGGTCTAATTATAGAATTGTAATAATATTTATAGATTTTAAATAGAAAGAAGTTATTCATTAATTCATTCATTGCCCGGTATACAGTATAGGGGCGGGGGTTAATTGTTAACACGCTTGAGATTATAATAAGCAGACGATATAGTTTGCTGGTGTGGACGCAAATATTGTTATCTTTATAGTTATTATGCTTGGTGTGAACGGGCCTTAAGTCATTCATTGTCAAAATATTGTAGGTTTTTTTCCTATACATGCATCAAAATAAACAGCCCTAGTCCTTCGTGTAAAAACAAAATCCTTTCTTTTACAAATTTAGCATTGGTTATGGAACACCAAGCCAGTGATGATGAACCACCAGTAGTTCGTAGAGAGGAAAACAAGAGGAGAAGAAGAAAGATGAAAGCATTTACATCTACTTCAGCTGTATCGACGGATAATATAGCTGTAGAGTTTGTACTTCCCACCACCAACAAAAACAGCAGGAATCCAGACACATTGCTAATAGACGTGACTGGCAATTGGACGGTAGAGCAGGTGAAGGTTCAGATTTGGCACAGAGCGGTAACCACTAAGTTATGCCCTGAATTTTACCAAAAATACTCTCCGGACCACTGCATGCTGCACTACCAGAAGAAAGGCAACTGGTATGAGATCTACGACAAGCAGCAGGTTTTCCAAACACTTGACTGTATCAGATATTGGAAAGCGTTGAGAAAAGAGGTCGGGAAGATTCACCTGGTTGTTAGAACACAACCTATTGAGGATTCGCTTCAGTACCAATGGTTTCTGAACCACCTAATCGGATATGACGTGACAGATGTCAGCAACGTCCATGACGACGAACTGGAGTTCACGCGAAGAAAGCTTTTGACCCCTCGGAAAATCGAGCTGTCTGATCGAGATCCCAAACTCTACTCAATGGATCCGTTGATGACCACAAAGCCTCTCCCTGAATACCTGCTGAGCAAATTAAGCAACAACCACATCCTGGTTGTGATACACAAGGACACAACAAGCCAGACTATCAAGGTGTCTATAGATGACACACCCGTCCAGGTTCTTCAGAGCTTTTTTACCAAGATAACAAAAAAGCGAGCAATTTTAGGCATCTCGGAAGACGTCAGTGAATCCGATTTTGTCTTAAGGGTTTGTGGAAGAGAGGAATACCTATATGGCAACTATGCCATCAAAGACTTCCACTGGATCAGACAGTGTCTCAAAAATGGTGAAGAGATCCATCTGGTTTTAGAGCATCCTCCAGACCCAGAACAAGATGTGGTCCAAAAAGAGGACTGGTCTCAGGTCGATGATTGCACCGGTGTCGCTGGTACTCATGAACAACTGACCATCACTGAGAAAGACCACGAGAAGGTGTTTACCATCTCCCTTTGGGACTGCAATCGTAAATTCAGGGTGAAGATCTTGGGGATTGACATACCGGTGCTACCACGCAACTCTGAGTTGATTGTGTTTGTAGAAGCCAGTATTTTCCACGGACAACAGCTCCTGGCCCAAGAAAGGACGACCTCCAAACCCTTCACGGAGGAGGTGCTCTGGAACACTTGGTTGGAGTTTACCATAAAGATCAAGGACTTACCCAAAGGTGCCCGACTTAGCCTGCAGGTGTCGTGCGGAAAAGCGCAGACTCAGACGTCCAAGGAAAGCGAATGCAAAAACAAGAGCCGCCTGCTGTACTACGTCAACCTGCTACTAGTGGACCACCGCTCCCTGCTCAGACAAGGAGAGTTCATTTTGCACATGTGGAAGATGCCTGAGAAGAGTGAAGACAACAGCAGTGTTAACGCGGACAAACTCACGTCCGCAACCAACCCAGACAAGAACAGCTCCATGGCTGTTGCCATTCTCCTGGACAAGTACTGCTACCCTGTGGCTCTTCCCAAAAGCAAGGACTCTCCAAGCTCTGAAATGGAAGGGGAGCGAGGGCAAAGAGAGATGCCCAACCATTTGCGCAAACAGTTTGAGCAGATAATTGCCACTGACCCTTTGCATCCGCTCAGCTCAGAAGAAAAAGAATTGCTTTGGCACTTCCGGCAGGAGTGCATGAAGGATCCTAAAGCCTATCCCAAGTTTCTTTCCTCTGTTAAGTGGGGCAAACAAGAGGCTGTAATGACAACGCACTGTCTTCTAGAAAGGAACACCATATGGGACCGAAGCTCTCTAGATGTGGGTTTGGCTTTACAGTTACTGGACTGCCACTTCTCTGATGAAAATGTGCGCACTATGGCTGTCCGGAAGTTGGAGACTCTGGAAGATGACGATGTCCTGCGGTACCTTTTGCAACTTGTTCAGGTAAACCATTTACCAGACACTGTGGTTGCTTTTGCATAACTGCTCAGACATAACATCTCAATATTAAAGTGCCCTTATTATGCCATTTTTAAGGCTCCTAAAATAGTTTTGGGATTTTCCTACAATAGGTTTACATGCTTTTGTTTAATCTAAATCTGCATTTAATATGACCTCATTTTTCAGTGATTCTCAAACGATTTGCTCGAAGCAGTTCTAAGATTCAGTCTTTCTTAACCCCTCCTTCCTGTGAGCTTGATCTACTCTGATTGGTCAGATGGCCTAAACTGGGTTCTGAACCATCTTTCAAGAGCAAGCGTTTTGTGTATCCCAAAAATTAGAGAAGCAGTAGTCAGTAAAATTACATGTTTGTGGGTGGGGTCAAGTTGAACATAGGCAGAATTATGCAAGTGGATTACCTTGTGACGTGTAGCCTTAACGGAAGAGGAATTCAAATTACTAATAATTAGTTTAAGCTGTATATAGCTGATTCTTTATTTTGGGAAACAGCAACTTTTTTTTATCATGCCCTTTCGGATTTACAACTTTGCAGACGGCTTACATTTACATCAAGCTACATTACACACTGCATGTAAGGCAATATTTGCAAAGGTATAATAGGGGCACTTATAATATAGAAATTTCAGCTGGCTATTAAAAAAGCATGCAAAGTAAACATTTACATAAAATGAACCCTGCAATGCAAATGATGAATCATGGGGTGACCTTTTGAGCAGTCTTGCCGGGCAACTTTGGACAAACCAGGTGAGACACAAAGCCCACAACAGATAGAAATTCGTTGCCCATTCTCAGTGGAAAAGTGCCCAAGAAATATTGCTCAAAAAGTTGCCCCATCAGCCAGAGAATCTTAATCTTTGTTGCTGCTTATTTGTTTTGTAGGCTGTAAAATTTGAACCATACCATGACAGCGCACTGGCCAGGTTTCTTCTCAAACGTGCACTTAGAGTAAGTCTCTACAGTCGTATTTTTTATGTGTTTAAAGAGTTCTGTGTTTAAATATCTGTGACTCATTCACAGAGCAAGCGAATTGGCCATTTCTTGTTTTGGTTCCTGCGAAGCGAAATTGCTCAATCCATGCACTATCAGCAGAGGTATGCCGTAATACTCGAGGCTTACCTCCGTGGCTGTGGTGAGGCCATGCTGCAAGACTTCAGGAAGCAGGTGGAGATGACTGAGGCCTTGCAAAAAGTCACTCGTGAGATTAAGCAAATGTCTGCTGAAAAGTATGACGTGTCAGCACAAGGTGATAACTGCAGCCAGGGTTTGTACTTAGCGTATTGCAATAGGCAAATGCAGTACAAATCTAATGCTGTGGGAACAATGTAGTTGTTTTTCAGCTGCGTCAGAAACTGGAAAGTCTTCAGACGTCAGGGTTGCCGGACAGCTTTAAAGTGCCTTACGACCCAGGCCTACGGGCAGGG
This sequence comes from Enteromius unitaeniatus, assembly GCA_032359435.1. Taxonomy (NCBI): domain Eukaryota; kingdom Metazoa; phylum Chordata; class Actinopteri; order Cypriniformes; family Cyprinidae; genus Enteromius; species Enteromius unitaeniatus. Next base: position 1,988,305 of record JAUMHI010000037.1, on the reverse strand, counting down.
GCGCTTGTGGTACGTAAAACCATACGGTGGACCCAAAAAGTATTTTTTTACTTAGTATTTTGGTTTTGTTTTCAAGTATAAATATCTGGATAATGTACCTATTAATTATTGCACCATATTATAAATTGTAGATTGAACAATGCAAAGTGATGGCATCCAAGAAGAAGCCCTTGTGGCTCCAGTTCAAACGAGCTGACCCCACCACCTTGTCAAGTGACACGATCGGGATCATCTTTAAAGACGGGGATGACCTTCGCCAGGACATGTTGATATTACAGGTAGACATCTTCTAAATTCCTGCTAGCAGTCATAACCAACATTATCAGTGCTGTCTCTCAAACAGTCCGTTGTTTCTCTCAGATCTTACTGATAATGGAGTCTATCTGGGAGCTGGAGTCTTTGGATCTTTCCTTGTTACCATATGGATGTATTTCCACTGGAAATAAAATTGGTAACGGCGGTTGATGTATTTCTTAAAGTTAAGAAGCGATAAAAATTCAGTACAATACAAGCTGCTTTGTTCCTCTTCTAGGGATGATTGAAATAGTGAAGGATGCCACCACTATCGCTAACATTCAGCAAAGTACTGTCGGGAACACCGGAGCTTTTAAAGATGAGATCCTCAGCCAGTGGCTTCGTGAAAAGTGTGTGAACGAGGACAAGGTATGTTATTTCATACAGTTGTATGAGCTAAAGAGGAAGGAAACCTCTCACTTCCTGGTGCATTAGAGTCTTTGTTTGAGTGAGTTGGCCTTTGTGAAGACCTAACACAGCACCTACACACATCCAGTGTGCTATTTTTAAACACCTGTGCAGCGTTGCCACCGGGTTTGGTCAAGTTGTTTGCATGACTGTGTTTGCTTGATGCAAATGTGAAAAAGGTCAGGCATTGGTGATATGTTTGTGCCTTTTTCTATCTCACACCACCTCTTCAGCACCAGCAGGCTGTTGAACGTTTTGTCTTCTCCTGTGGAGGGTATTGCGTGGCAACTTATGTCCTGGGCATCGGTGATCGTCACAATGACAACATAATGATTACAGAGACGGGTAATTATTGTTATTACTAGAACCTTTTTGCTAGAAAATGTCTGTTAAAGGAATATTCCAGATTTCAGGTTGTGTTCAAGTTAGGCTTAGTTGACTGCATTTGTGGCAATTTATTACCTTTTTTAATAAATTAATTATCATTCATTATATTTATTAACTTTTTGTTATAACCAGTTTACACCTTTAAATACTATAAACCTTAAAAAACCCAAACTACAGTAAAAAAAATATGCAAGTTTAAACAGATGAATTTTCTGAGTGTTTTGATATAATTTAGAAACTCAAAATTAGTTTTTCACTCGCTTGCATTGTTCACCCTTGATATCCGCTTTACATATACTTTTAATGTTTATTAAAACAATGCCGCGGATGCTGATGTTTGAGCTCAACTTGAATTGAAACCCGAGTGCTTCATTAGTTAACCAGTTCAAGGAGCTATAACAAAATGTCTGTGTTTTAAACCAGGTAACCTATTCCACATTGATTTTGGTCACATACTTGGAAACTACAAGAGCTTTATGGGGATCAGCAAGGAGCGAGTTCCTTTTGTGCTGACTCCTGATTTTCTGTATGTGATGAGCACAACGGGCAAAAAAAGCAGCCCTCATTTCCTCCAGTTTCAGGTATGCTCCTACAATTCCACCTGTTGGCTAAAGACTCCTCTGTTGTAACTAAACAAAATCTCACTCATAATCGCAGAACATTTGCCTGAAGGCCTATCTGGCTCTAAGACACCACACCAACCTGCTGATCATCCTCTTCTCCATGATGCTGATGACCGGCATGCCTCAGCTGACCAGCAAAGAGGACATTGAGTACATACGGGAAGCTCTGACAGTCGGACGCTCGGAGGACGATGCCAAACAACACTTCTTGGACCAAATCGAGATCTGCCGGGACAAGGGTTGGACGGTGCAGTTCAACTGGTTCCTACACTTGGTGCTAGGCATTAAACAGGGTGTGGAGAAACGTTCGGCTTGAAGACATACATTACATTCCCTCAAGAAAGTACATTAGCGCTCTCATTTTAAAAAAACGTGACGCTTTTTCAAGTGTTTGGTTGCTGACCAAAAAACATTTTATAGACCTAAATTATATTATTTAATGCGTGTACATCACGCATTGTGTTGTTTTTAATACTTCCTGCAGTCTTATCTTGCACTGTACTAAAAACCTTTTTTGGCATGTTTTTAACTATTTTAATTGCCTTAATAAAGCTATGAATGGAGAAGAGCTGGTATTTGGTTAGTTTTGCATAGATTATCTGTGTATATTTGAGATGGAGCACCAAGTAATTTTATTTCTGTCTCTGGATGCTAATAGTTTTATTTACAGATATCACGATTGACATGCCCTATTTGCCACCCTTTATTAATTTATCCTGTAATTGCAAGTGTCCAATTCAGATTTTTTTTTAAAAAGTGGAAATGATATTGATAGCAATAATTATTAACTGTAATCTTTAGCTTTATATTTAATCAAGTGGAGCAATTATTTTATATATATGTTGCATATGTCCCACCTCAAAATTATAATTTTTTTATATATATTGAACTGCTTTATATTAAAATGATTTGTAAATAAACTCATTGTCTGTGAAAGCAAGTGAAGTCCAAAGTGTTTTCTATCCTACTGACTTTCATTATCAAAACTATTATTTTGCGTTCCAAAGAAAGAAATAAAGTCATACAGGTTTGCAATTACATTAAGATGAGTAAACAACATAGCATGGTAGTTTTGGGGATGAACTATACCGTTTCAGAGATTTCGCCTATTACTTCTACATCACTGAACATGTAAAGTGTTGAGGTAAGTCTTTGTTCATTGTAGTAATTCCAGTTTTTCTCCTTCATGAGGACATTAACTTAAAGCCATTAATTCCTCAAAGGAATTTTCTTTCCGCTTCAATGCCTACCAGGAAGAGGTAAATGTTTCATCTGCTCCAGGACAGTCCTTCTGGAAAAAAGCCGTATTCCTCCCATTGCCTCAGTTTGCGTTGTGTTACTTAGTTGGTCCCAAATTTTTACGTAGCTATTGGTACAGTTTTCTGGGTGGTTGCTATGGTGTTTGCTTTAGTGTTCAAATTGGTTGCTAGGATCTTGCTATGGTGTTCTAAGTGGTTGTTAGGGTGTTGCTTCTGTGTTTTCTTTAAGCTGATTTCTAGAATTTTGAATGGTGGTTAAAATGTTGCTAAGGAAGTTCTGAGTAGTTGCTTAGGTGTTCAAGTGGTTTCTATGGTTTCAGATGTTAACTATGTTGTTGCTACAACATTGTTACTGGTTGCTAGGGTGCTGCTTAGGTGTTCAAATTGCTTTCTAGGCTTTAAGATGGTAGCCAGGTTGTTGTTGTTACAGCCTTCTGATTGGTTAGAACTAGTCTAAGGTATAAGGTGATATAGCACAATTTTTATTAATTAATTTTATTGTCGATGTCCTACTTTACAAAAAGCAATAAAGTGCATAAATCAGTCAAAATGACAAACAGGATCTACAAATTTAAAATATACATAAAATGTGATGTCACAAAGAGAAAGGCTAATCACAAAGCATAATTCTGACTTTGCTGAGATTGGTCGGGGAACAAACTTACATAACTAAGACGAGATAATGATTTAAATAATCGCACACTGAATGCTTTTACTGTCCGATTGAGGTTGACATTATAATACATTTAAATATCAGCTATTAATATGCTTATGTATTTATACACTCCCAAACAAATCCAACTTCTAATCAACACATTTCCAACGCTGAGTTACATGCATAACAGTGGAAAAGCTGCCTTGTCTTTTCAGGTGCCTTCAGTCACGCCTTCATGGCAACCGTTGGCAAGGTTGTCATCGACTGGCGTTTGGCATTCTGGCATCTCCCCGATCACAGCTTTTCGTATCACTTTCAGCCAACGCAATTTAACTTCCTCCGTGTCGGCAGTGAAGCAATGGACAGATTTGGACTGGCACAGACGGAAGCTGGTGGGAGGATGATCCTCAACCTGGTAACCCAGGAGCGGTATGGTACACTGGGCTTTGACATCCTGAGAACAAAATAACAGAGCAACCGGACTCATTCAAAGCAGAAAATTACCCTGTGATTCACTAATACTCTATTAATAGCAGTGAATGGGGGTTGAGATTTTGAAGCTAAAAAAAAGGTGCATCCATCATAAAAGTGTTTCACACAGCTCCTTCTGAATTTGTGTATGAAAATGTCTAATATGCTTGTTCACAAGAGAGTAGTTTTCCAACGGATAACATAGGACATAGACTTTGGGGAATTGAATTAACAAGCTTTGAATACTTAAAATTAGACAAGTTATAAAGCCAAGGGGTTTGCTAAGGTGTTCTAAATGACTGCTAATGTTTCAGATGGTGGCTAGGATGTAGTTAAGTGATTTCTAAAGGCTGGAATACACTACACGACTTTTAAAGCACTTCTAAAGCATCATACACTTACCAACACTCAATGCTGTTAAGTGATTTTTAAGTTGTTCTGAGTGGTTGTTAGCGTGTTGCTAAGTGGTTACTAAGGTGATCAGAGTTTTTGCTTGGGCATTGCTTTGTCAGGCTAACACAAAAACTTTTGTATTACTTTGTAGGTGTTGCCATTTGGTCTATACCGCATCATTGAAGGCTGATGCATTTGAGCTGGACTACACTGTGTCTCTCACCTGTGGAGCACCGTACAGGTAAAGAACAAGCGCGTCGTGCTGAGGAATCACACACCAGAACCTCTGACAAGGTTTAGTTCGGTCTGTACTGTACTGCAGGAAGCCACAAAGAAAACTGTTTCCTGACACCTGAGCTGCTTCAATCTGATAAAGGCCAAGAAGAGAAAATGAACAACAAAAAAAATCAAGCAGAGGTGTGAGTAAATGTGTTTGAGTAAATGTGATATCTTTTTGAATACTAGTAGTTTTACAAGATTATTATAACAGATATTTTACATTTTTAACTAAGCCCTGTATTCTTCACACCAGTACATTCTTAACAAGTGTTGCTGTTACATCTTAACTTTTGGTGGGCCTATATTAAGTATAAGTAAAATACTTAAGCACTGTTAAAATCAGACAATTGGTGGCTGGCAATAGTGGAGTTATTTTCACTATAAGGTACCTATACTTAAATATGGTTTTCAAGTACGCATTGCTTTTAATCAAGATTTTTTCACAAATGGTTCTTGCAGACAGAAAAAAAACAAACATCAATAAGATGTACCTCAAGAATTCCTCTTTTCTTCCCGCTGACTGGCTCCTCAGAATCCACTCTTCCGGTCAGAATGAAGTAACAGTCTTTACACACCTTGTTTAATTTGTTGCCGTCGTACCTCAGCGATGCCTTGTAGTCCGAACATTTATAACATACCACCTAAGACACATTTCAAAACATTACCTCATTTTTAGAGCTCTGAGTTTTGAGGTCAACAGGAAGCGCTTGTTTAGACTCCAAGATATATATGTAAATATATGCACACTTACGTATCCACATGCCCTGCAGTGGTGTCTCCTGCGGGTCAGAGGGTTGAAGGGCTCCTTGCACTTCATGCACATGGTCACTTCATTGTCCCGAATCCAGCGCGGGGCTCTCTTCCCCAGTTCCTCTTTCTAAAACACACATACGAGCACAGATAAGGGAAGCGTTTTAATTGAAGATTTCCCCTCGACCCCTGCCAAAGTCATCTTTATGCATGACCAGTCTGCTCTTTCTACTCACAGAAACCTCATCCGCAACTTCTTTAGAGGCTGATTTGAATGTTTCGTTCTTCTGCTGAAAGATTTCTATGGTCTGCTGGAACGCCTAGAAAGCAAACAGCCTACATTGAAACTTTACTATGGATGCTTATTTCTGCCATAGAACAAAAAGAAAGAAAATCAAATAGTAATTGCAACTTTTTAAATATCACAATTCTGACTTTTTTTCTGTGCAACTCTTTGATTGCAGGATATAAACTGTGAGAAAGACATTTAGATATTTAATTTTGATTCTGAACGAAACAAAAAAAAGTTCATTTAATTCTGAGTTTATATCTTTATATATTGTTTTGTATTTAGTTTATTTAGGTATATCTTTATTTAGTCCATTTTTTCTTGCAATTTCAAGAATAAAAGTCTAAGCCAGTGCTGTCAAATGATTAATTGCATTCAAAATATAAAAAAATGTTTTTATTTACATAATATACCTGTGTACTGTATATATTTGTTTTGTATACACACACACACACACACACACACACACACTCATTCATGTATATAATTAAGAAAAATATGTTGTTTGTATCTTAAATATATTCACAAGTTTATTTCTGCCATTTTTATTTTAAAAAAATTATAATAATTGTCTTTCCTGGTTCTAACATTTATATCATTCAGATTTAAAGCAGCTTTGAGCAACTGAACGACACTGATACCTTAATCCAGTCCTCTTTGTCTTGCTCTGAGCTGTGAACAACAGAAAGCTATAGTCATTATGAGCTAAATCAGACATGCTGCTCTCTTTATCCGCAGGGATCTGCCCTCACCTGGCCTGCAGCTCCAGCGTTCGCTCCTTACCCGACACTTGGAAAGTGTGAGGATAGTCTTCATTAGAGGTCTCAAGCACCTTCATGCCCTGGACCCCAATCCGTGTGCGCACAGTGAACCGCTGGCCCACCAGACTGAACTTGGGCACGCAGTACAGCATCATGTTGTTAAACTGTGAAAAGAAACGTGTGGTTTCAACTCCCAAAATGATGGCGCACACTGCCCCAAAAAAAGACATTTTTTGGTCATGATTTCCAGCTAAACATTCTTAAAGTGCCCCTATGATAGATTTTTAAGTTACTTTTATGCAGCGTGTAACACAGCTCAGTGAAAGAAAACATCCTGCAAAGTTTTAAATCTGTAAGTGCATGAGTTATTGTATGAAGTGTATGAAGTTATTGTCTCTCATGTTGACGTCGGTATTACACAACAGTATATTGCCTCCACACTTTATGTTTGAATGAAAATGCAAATCCATTCAAAAATAGAGAGTAAGAAGCATCTAACCAGGAAAAGGTATCTCTCCATAGACGAGGTGTTTCTGGCGGCCAGCTTTAGGATTTGTCCTTCTTTAATGAGCTCGTTGGATGGGTTAACGATGTCCTCCTCACCTCCCAGCATCTCATAGATCTCCATGAGCTTCTTCAGGTTCTCCTGGATTTTGTATATAAAACCAAGATGTTTAATCACATTTATCACCACAATTGCATACAGAAATCCTAAACGGGAGTGAGGAAACAGGCCATCTTGGTATGACTACTCTCAGGTTAAGTGAAAGTGTCTCTCACCATCTTGCGGATGGCCATGTTGGAGTGTGTTGCAGCCATTGAGATGATGTTCAGAGACTCTGGAAACGAGAAGGAGAAGTGATATCTCGGCTGACTCATCCAGCTATGGAACTGAAAGCAGTTGGGAACTAAACAAAGAACTAAACTCAAATGTTCACACTGTGTTGTGCTTTACAAAAACGTCCTCGTGAACATATGAGTTGCTTGAATTGTGAGGAAAGCAAAAGCAGACGCGTGTCTCTCTCACTCTCGGCCTGGCTGCGGTCGGGGTCGTCCTCCGGGAGTTTCTTCAGGTAGTCTTTGAGCAGCATCTCGTAGCGAGGAACCCGCTGCACCGGCTCCAGCATGTGATGCTGCAGAGTCAAATTCCCACACACCTCCTGACTCTGCACACAAACAATCAACCGCTCATCTATATCGTCACATCCAATTGTGAAACTATCATTTGTCTCTCAAAATCATAACATTTTATATTATAAAAAAATGTAAAACCACACACACATATATATATATATATATATATTTTTTTTAATTATTATTATTTATTTATTTATTATTATTTTTTTATGTGGCATGACATCTTAGATTTTGTTACAAACTGTGGTTATTCTGCTGTGTTGTGTGTCTGCTTTCCCAGAAAGCTACCTGCTTGGCTCCTGCAAGCTGATTAGTGCCGTCCTCTGATTGGTCTACAGAGATTTAAGAGTCATGACATCACTTCCTCAGGGGCAGTTGGTGGCCATTTTGTAAATTGATCGTGTATTTTGTGGATTGTTTAGAAAGAATTGTGAGGTCTGTTTGTTTTGTTAGTTTCTGTATTTAGCTGTAAGTAGATTATCAACGATTTACTGGTGTATCAGACTTATTTATCCCATTTGACGCTGATTTTTGGATTGCCCTCTAAATTTGGTGTTTGACACATCTTTGTAAATATTGTAAATATTAAATTGGGACAGTAGGGAGTCTGATGCCATTTTTGTTTAAGAATTCTTTTGTTCTGTGTTTTTGTGATAGGAAGTTAGGGAAGGGGATTGTATTTTATTTTTATTTTGTTTTATTTTGTTTCAAAACCAGAACTTTTGTTTTTTATCTTGGCCTTGTCAGCTCCTGAACCTAACCTCCCAATAAACAATTATTGTAAAGAAAACCTGTTGCTCTGGTTAGTCCTTTCATGTTGCGCTTCTTCCCTAGACGGGTGTAACAATTTTCACAAAAATGTTTTTTTTTATTAAGTTAAATACATTTAAAAAATGATAAGCTGATGATGTATATGTACAGTTACCTCTCTCTCTCTCTCTCATATATATATATATATATATATATATGACTGTACATATATATGTACATATATATAAATAAAGAGTTTACTTACAAAATCAGATTTTTAAAAAAATGGGTATTCTATAGTCTTTGGTGCTAAATGGTTTTTATACTGTGCAAACCATATGTGTCATCACCCTACACTAACGCTACCCTTTACAGCAAACTTTTTTTTTACTTTCTCAAAAAAAAAGTATGATTTCTGTATGATTTATAAGCCTTTTGGAAAAACGAGAACATGGGGTGATGTCTTCATACGTCAGCTTTACCTTCTCCTATCCCAATGTCATACCAATGTCCTCACATGTTACAAACACACACACACACCTGTATGTCCTGAATGATGGTGTGAAACTGCGCCGATCGCTCCGTCCACTGTTTGAGCAGGTCCATGGCGCTGTCGAAGTTCTTGACGTACTCAGCATACATCCTGAGAAAGGGCGCGAGCTGCGCTAAGATGTCCCCGATGCGGGGCGTGGAGGCCCTGGAGGAGGACGCAGATGTGAGCGGGAGAGTGTGAGAGCGGAGGAGAAGCGTGTGGAGGAATCGGTGCTCACCATTGGTTCATCCGCGTCTCCAGATCCGGCAGCAGGAACTGGCTGTGGAAGGCGTAGATGGATCCCACATTAGAGAAGATCCCCTTCACCACCTCGACAGGAAACGTCCCCTTCCCAGCCTCCTCTGTGAGTTTAGCACAGAACACCTGCAGAAACACATGCACTCTTAAAAATAAAGGTATAGTATTGCTGTAGAAGAACCATTTTTGGTTCATCAAACAGACTTCAGTGATAACTTCTATAATGATTGATGATGATGATGATTAATAATAAGAACTATTTTAATTAGTGTGAAGAACATTTTATTATTCTAAAAAAAATAATAATAATAAAATGAAGAACTTATATGCAATACAAAAGGTTCCATTTCATTTCATTTAAAAAATGTGAATAACATTTTTTTATCACATTAAATTAATTTGAGGTGAATTAATTTGAATAATTTAAAATGTATAATTTATCATTAATTTTTTAAAATGAAAAAGGTACTATATTGAAAAAGGTTTCATAATATTAAAGGTTCTTCATGAAGCCATTTTTGACCAAATTAACAATTTGAAAAGGTTAATAATTGTAAAATTATTAATTTAATTAACGTAGTGATTTGCAATAATTAAAAAAGAGGTTTTCAACAATGTTAAATTTAGTTTATTTAATCATTAATAATTTTAAAATTAGTCATGAAAGTAATTAAATTATTTAAAATTAGTAATTTAATGAATATAATATTTTTAAGTTCAAATCATAATAATACTAATGACAATTAAACATTTATTAATGATTTAATTTTATTTAATCAAAAAAGAATTGAAATACTAATTTTACATTTAATAATTTAGGTAATTTAATAAGAAAAAAAAAACTTTAAAAGGATTCAATGGATGTAAAACTTTTTCATAACAACAGCTGAGATTTTTTATGAATAATTTAAATAATATATATATATTTTTGCCAAATTAATAAATGTAAGCCATTTAATTATTTAACAAATGCTAATTAAATCATTTAAATATCTAAAAGTTTAAAGTGAGTGAAGAGCGTGGACTGACCTGGTCCAGCAAATGCAGGCGGGTCACGTACGCTCTCTCCGTCTGCAGGAGCTCGTTGGCTATCTTATACAGCTTGAGGTCTTTGATCTGCTCCTGTTGAAAACAGCCTGTTATTTTCTCTTAGTTATTAAATCTGAAAGCATGACTCGTCTCTGTGGTAACGTAACTTAGGTAATGTCTGCTGCTGGAAAGCCACTAACATTCAGAGTAAAACTACACTGTCTGAGTGGAAAAACCAGGGTCATGTGGTCGGGTACGTGGGCGACGCTCTGATAAAAATATCTGATACGTCATAGAAAGACTGCTTTAGTCTGACATTATGATGTGCAAAGTAATGAACATTTTTTCTAGTATTTAACAAGATTCTCCCATTACTCAAAGATAATGACTTGATGCCATGATGCTAGGGGTGATGTAACTGACTGTCAGGATGCTGTTGTGTTGCTCCCAAGATTTTGTTTTTAGTCAAAAGAGTCCACATCCCAAATCTCTGTGATATTTTGGTCTCTAAAAATGGCATGCATCCCTTTTTCAAGGATTGCACAGTTCACTTTACATTTACGTTCATTCATCTAACAGACGCTTTTATCTAAAGCCTTTATGACGAATTATTTTGAATAATTTTACATTTTTAATTATTATAATAATTTATTAAATTAATTCATTACATAAATGTATACATTTACATTAATAAAAAATACAATTATGTTATGTAAAGAAAAAAATAAATAAATTATCACCAATTTTATTGCATGATAGCAATCATTTAAATAAGGTATTAATAAAAAACATTTATCTCACAGATAACAAGTTTAATAAAATAATTTATGAATTTACATCTCACAGTTTACATGTTTAAATGTAAAAAAAATTATATTTAGTCATCACTTCACTTCACATTAGAAAGAAAATGTAAAAAAAAACGTGAATTTGAATAATTGAAAAAAATCATTTAAATAATTTTAATAAGTTAAAAATATAATAAAAAACCTAACAATTTATTGTAAGTAGTTATTTAAATAATGTATTAACTTTGTTTTACTAAATAACACATTTTTCAATAATTAGAGCAAATGCTGTTTATATCTTATATATGTATATTTATAAGATAAAATAAATATTATATCTATATATGTACAGTACTATGCAAAAGTCTCAGGCCACTAGTATTTTCACCAACAGAAAATGGTTTTAAGTGGGTTATTTCTTCTTTTGC
>JAUMHI010000037.1:1954704-1967477 GCA_032359435.1 Enteromius unitaeniatus | reverse complement strand
TAATACTTTAGATGGCTTCATAGTTGATAAAGTTGGAGGTTCGAGTGTCCAAATGTGCATGATGGGACTGTCCAGACACAGTCTGAGTGAAACAGCAGGTTAAGACATTGTAGTGATCAATCTGCAGCATTAGTCTTGGTTAACAGTCATGCTGAAAACTGACAGCGCTGGAATGTTCTGGTTTTGTGTGTGTGTGTGTGTGTGTGTGTGTGTGTGCTTGCAGCTCAAATGGCTGCTGGGCTGCAGAAGACCATGGTTATACACACTTCAACAGCAGTGCAAATAGACAGAGATGACTAAACAGTGATGAAATCCCATGAACAAAATAACGCATGCAGCATTCTCATCTGATGGACTGTGATAATCTGAAACAAATGTACAGAGAGGTAGTTTATGGCATTGAATGAACATGTTTTAGAGAGTAAGGCTTAAAATAGGACACATAAGCTTACTGCATCTACCAAAGTCCAGCCTTCAGTAATGTTGTTCCCTCAGTTTCAGGGGATTTTAAAGGCTTTGGTACAGTAAGTTTAGCCCTGAATGTACTCCTTGAAATACTAGTTAAACTCTATCAGCAACATAGTACATGCTGTTGATTTAATAAACTTAAAAAAGTCATATTTCAGTTAATAAAACAATCAAAAATTGCACTTACAGATATGAAACAAGGTTATATAATATTCTACATAATATCTACAGTGAAATAAAATGGTAATATCAGATGTGAATTTTTATCTGTGTGTGTGTATACATATAAAGTACATATATAAATATAAATACTGTACACACAACACACACACATTCATACATGCATATATAGTCAAAATTCTCTATACCAGGTAAGTAGCAGCATGATGTTGTTTATAGATGTTAACTTGTTTTTACATTGAACATTCAGATTTGGTCTGTAAGGTTTTAATGTAACTTACCGTTGCAGTGATTATAATAGTGCTAGGATCAGTATTCATAAGGTTTATGATTTCCCTTAATATTCAAGAGTCCATATTCTGTAACATCTGTCAGTGATTGTACATCATCACATTCAGCTGACAAAACTGTGAAACATCAACACTTTCAAGTTAGCGTGAAAAAAGTGTCATAGGCAAAAATCTGCTGGACAAGGATAACAAACGTACAAGTGATCACATGACCAGGATGTCAGAGCATCACGTGATCAGCTAGGCATTCAGGGCCTGTGTTTTACTTTGGTTTGTGTCTCTCTGCCCTCATCGTAGTGTGTCTTTATCTCACAGCGGCTTGGCTCACGGTGCGGTAAGGGCGTGAGGCACTCCTGTGGTGTTTAAGCACCAAGCGGTGCCTTAGATCTACGCTAGAGGAGGCAGGAATCGAGGAGACCAGGGCAGTTAGGAGGAAAAATAATCAAACTCCTTCTGATGTTGTTGAATCCTGGAGGATCGCTATTACAGTACATCTGCAGCAGGACACATATCATAACTGATGTAACCTACTGAAAAACAAACTGAGATCAAAATAGATGGGAGAAAAGCAATTTTTAAGATGAAGAGAAAATATAATATATACAGTTTAAAGCATAATCAAGAATTTAAATTATATATGCACTAGAGATCAAAAGAGGTTTTCTGTTCACAACAATATGACATATTTAAAACATTTCAGATAACTGTTTTCTACTTCTAGCAATTTATTCCTGTCATGCAAAGCTGAATTTTCAGCATCATAAATCCAGTCTAGAGTGTTACATGATCAGTATTTCACTGCTGATTGTTTGTTTTTCCTTTTCAGTCTTTTGATTAATTTAATGCATTCTTGCAGAAGAAACATGTTCATTTCTTTCTTTCTTTCTTAAAATAAACAAAAAAGTAAAAAAAAAAATACTGACTCCAAACTTTAAAAATAGGTTATACATAACAAAAAAACAACTCCGAACTTGTTTACCTGTAGCTTAACAGGGTCCGGTGTGTTTAGTTCTTGGTAGCGCTGTGGCACTGAGGCAGGAGGAGGCTGCTGACTATCTAGAAGAGACTGACAGATTAGTTCTCACACAGCTAGGGAGCAGAATAGAGCAGTGAGACAAATGCAGCACAGACAATAAACATAGGCTGTGTCCCAATTTGTGCACACTTTTTCATTATGACAGCATATCATTTTTCCTGGACATGCAAACTGTTTGCATGTATAATTAAACGTCATTATCTAAAGGCATCAATATCATTCTAAGTTCTTATTAACACGTTCATGTTTGAAAGTTAGGTAAGATTTTTTTAAACATTATGAAAATAACTCTGCTGTCCAAGGCTGCATTTATTTGATTAACAGGTCATTTATTCCTGTTGTCAAAGTTGAATTTTCAGTATCCTTACTTCAGTCTTTAGTGTTCGGAAGTCATTCTGATTTGCTAATTAATAATCATGTTGAAAGTATTTGTCCTGCTTAATTAGATTTTTCGATGAGCAGAAAGTTCAAACTAACAGCATTTATGTTGAAATGTTTTTATTCTAATATTATAATTCAAGAGACTGGGACATAGTTTTTCACTTACCTCACTATCGTGACATTATAGATTTAGCATCAGTGTCAAACCGCTTTCTGAGATAACTGGTTTATTGCTGATCCAAAATGGTCTACTAGCCCAGTCAGGTCCCAATGAGACGCCGGTATTCTTCCTTGTCAACCAGTTTGGAACAGCTAGAAACTAGCTACCTTGTTTCAAAACACACCTTAAACCGGTGCATTTTCCAGTAGATTCTTTGAAAACATTTAAGGTTTAAACGTTAAAGATTTAATGTTGCTTGATGCTTTGACAATTAATAAAAACAGACCCAATCAATGCACTTATACCTGTTATTTACAGTATATATGAAGCATATGCAACATTACATTTCAGTTGACAATAGACATACACAGTGTTTTACTGTAGGCCGTGTACTGTATACACATGCATATGACAGCAGACAAGGACATGAATAACAGTCTGCCCTCAAAAAGGTGTTATGCATTCGCACAAAGTGGCTGTTTACAGTAACACACAGTAGAAAACACATTCATCTACGACTCCAGCTAGTGCAGACGTCGCAGCGCGACATGAATGGGAGAAAATCAAAGAGAAAGTGACGCGGAAAGCAAGAAGCATTTGACAGGTTCCCTCAAACTGAATGAGATGGCAACACACTGGGATTTAGATTTTGGGGCAGTGATGTCATGATCATGTGCAAACATGTTTATTTGTGTGCTTCAGGCCTCAGGTGTGCGGGTGTGACAGAGAGGAGGTCTCACATGGTTTCTGTCCTGATTTTGAAACAACACCCCTAAAACTGCTTCATCTGATCACAGGTAATTACATAAAGCCCTCTGTATGAACCCAAACAAACAATCAGTTTCAACTGGTTATCAGTCCCAGATTTGATCTTCAGTGCAGGAACCCAGCATAAAACAGCAAGAATAGAGAAAGATATCATCTTTAATACTTTAAAGATCGCCACCTACTTCTAGTTGTAATATTAGATCTAAAATCCACAAACAGATAAACTAAAAATTTCACTTCAATTTCATGCAATACTGAGGCCTGTGTGAGCAATAATGAATTGGGGATCAGAATCCAGTCTTTCTACTGTAGCTGTGATGTTTCCATGAACAATTCTTTTTTGAACTAAAGATTTACTTACTCATGAAACAATATTGTTAAAATATTAAATAAATAGTAATTTTACTATTATTGTTATTAAATATATATAATTAGAATGTATTATAATGATTTATATTTTGAACTAAAAGTAAATAGTATTAAAAGTATTTTGTTTTATGTAGGAAAAATCACAGCAATTGCAGAAGGACCCATTTATAAAAAAAAAAAAAATGAATCAATAAAAATTCAAAATGCATTTAGCAAAAACCTCCAGTTAAAAAATATCATGCAGGGAAATCATGGCAGGCTTGGGTTGAGGGTTTGATACCTGTCAAATGCTTCAAGCGCTGTGTGATGTGTTGTAGGTTGGTGTGGATCTGATATGGCTCTAGTAGGCCACTGTGCGGCCCGTCAGTGTCGCACAAAACGTTTAATGGGAGGACACAGGCACCTCTCATGAAATACAGCAATATTTAGACAGGAAAGATGTTTAACAGATGTTTGGGCCCATGCACGTCCCTTTCTAAGTGACACCTTCTGCTCTATTTGGCAGCTTGTTATTTTGGCTGTAAGTTTTGGAGTAAAATGTCTTGCCAAAATGTGAATGTGTAAAGGGGAAAACAACAAAAACATCAATGCAACTGATAAAATGGCAACAAACGGGAAGAACACTGACTAGACAGGACATAAGCACTGCATCTGTTATACTGTAAATCACTTGTGGAGATCATATGTGCTGTTAAAAGAAAACATTGCTATGTTATTGGCCACCTTTAGACAATGAATGATATTCCCTGAGAATTTAGTCATCTAGACAATTGCATCACTTCATCATTAACATGCACCGTCACTGTTCCGTAAGCACTCACAACATTAATGAGTTCACATCTGACCCAGTCTGATCTTAACTGCGAATTAAAATGGTGTCTTGTATTTCTATAAACGTGACTCGACAATTTTTGCACAATCACCATTTCATGGGATGGGCCACATTTATGCTGTTTATCCACTGGATGGCACTGTGACTCTGGCTATGTTTGGAATAGCATACTGCAGTATGCACGCAATACACAGCATGTAACACAAAAAAATTGACTTTATTGACTTACTTCATGAGATTTTAAAGGGATATGTGTTATATAAAAATTGGTAATGCTATCATGGATTATGTACTTATATTTTGGCCATAAGTGACGGTTTACAGTTTAAAATCCCTTGATGGATTTGTTTCTTACAAACATGCAGCTTTTTGCTTTACAAGACCTTAACTGGTGGACTGGAGTGGTTACGATTATTTGTGAATTATTGTGATGTTTTTATCAGCTGTTTGGACTCATATTCTGACGGCACCCATTCACTGCAGAGGATCTGTTGGTGAGCAAGTGATATAATGCCACATTTCTCCAAATCTGATGATGAAACAAATTCATCTACATCTTGGATGGCCTAAGGGTAAACTGGGTAAACTGTCAGCAATTTCAGTGTATTGTATGAAAATGGTATGCAATGTGAATTGTATTGCACTTGTATTCTATTCTAAACATAGCCAACCTTCTCAGATACTGATACTGCAATCGGCATTTCATATAAAATCTTGTTACAAATCAACTACTTAATTGACTCCTACTGTTCAAATCAAGTGACAATCACACATTCACTCTCATACACACCAACAACCCATGACCAAATCCCATTCTGTTAACAGCACATCCTGTTGAATTTCTCTTAAAGTCCCTCATTAGTGCACTTGAACAGTCCATGTGCGCTCAGAATGGGACAGAGAACACAGTGTCCTGAGAACTGATCAACAGTCTCTTGAAGAAGGCCGGGCCACTTGTGCTCCATTAATTCCCTGAGTTAAAAAAAAAAAGAAAGAAAACACTCCCCGAAACATTCAAACACAGAAACCAGTGTGTGTCCTCCTCTCTGCGGCACCCGTCAGTAGCGGGGATGCTGGGAGCCGTAGTTTCTAGGATACAAAGGGCTGTAGCTGGACGAAGGGGGCGTGTAGCGGAACGTAGAGCGCTGAAAGTGACTCGGAAGGGGGCGGGATTGGGATGAGCTCCACATAGAGCGACGACCGCCCAATAGGGGCGAGCGGTAGGGCGAGGAAGGGGCGGAGCCTGGGGAATAGTGCGACTCACTTGCATAGCGACGGGCCAGAATGGAGGAATGTGTTGGTAGGTTGGTGTAAGTGTGTGGTTCGACAACGTACGCCCGGACGCCCATTGTCCAATGGCGGTACGGCGTGGTCGGGGGCGTCCAGGAGGACGAGGAAGACAATGCGGGAGACGAAGGGGCCTCCAGGGAGGGTGGGCTGTTGGGGGCGGCTGGCTGGGTAGGTGTAAAGCTGGGTGTGGTGGGTGAGGTGATGGCGGCTGCTGCTGTAAGGACCTCTGTAATTGTCAAAGGGGTGTCGGGAAGGGGTGGGACTGGTGTTCCACTTACTTTGGGTGTGCTGCTCCGCAGCCGGGATGGTTTTCCCGGGCGGGTTCGGTGCGACTGCTCTTGGTCGAACTCCAGGTCTTCCAGTTTCTGCGTGAGGGCGAGTTTTTGCTGAATGGCCATGCGGAGGAGAGAGTTGAGCGTCTTTTTCTCGTCCTCTGCTGCCGCGAGTTGTCTCTGCATCTCGTCCAGCTGAGACACGTACTCATCACATCTGATCAGAGAGAAAGGAGAAACTAGTGTTTGGGCTACACAATAAATCAAAAGAAAACTGATCATCAATGATTAAATCATTTCAACATGGTGTTTTCAGTAAAAATTAAATATAACAATAGGAATATTTCTTGATTTCTTTTTTACATAGTAGTAGTAATGATGATAATTTCTACCCCCAACACCCCCTCAAGACCAACAGCAATTACATTTTTCTGCATCATACATCTCTAATTGGCAAACTTCCCCTGTGAAAGCTATGGTTGGCTCATTATTCAGTCATCTGTCCACCTCATTCTGCCCTCAACAGCAAAAATAATCCTAATCACAGATGGAAAAAAAAATGCTCATCTTGTCAAATACCGCTTCGGCTGCAGTCTCTAAGCTCATATATGATGCTCTCAGCATCCTGCACCAGTGGACGTTGTAAAGGAATGTTGCAACTTTAACAGAATCTAAGTAGTATGACAACTGAAAAATAATATAGCTTTTTCAGTAATAAGCTAGTTTTCCCAACGAGTAGTTGTGTAGTGCATCAAAATGCCATTTTTGTCACTTTGGAATGTACTCTCTCTCCTAAAATGTAGGTAGTATTCGTTAGTTTGTATGGTTTATTGAAATGATCTGCAAACTAATACATTTTTTAGTATTGTGTTACGCTTCGTATTTCTTACCGTGTGGCGAACATGGCTCTCAGGGAAGAGAAGGTAGCTGCATCCTCTTTCAATGCCTTTAGCTCGTTCCTCAGTTTCATCATGGTCTCCGTCACCATTGTCTTCTCGTTCTCATATTTACTCTTCAGGTTGGCCAAAGCCACCTCAGCCGTCTGCGAGCATTACAACCAACACTGTGTCAAATAAACAACTATTTCTGCCAACAATAGGTTAATTAAGCACTTTAGATATAATACAGACCACATAAGGTATACTTTTTCACTGTTTCACATACTGTTTCAAGGTATTTTCTGAAAAGAACACAATTAAATTTTTCTAAATCAAAAACCATGGTTAAAATGGATACATGTGGATTATATGCTCGTTTTGATATATGGGATATATTTACCAAATAATTGCTTTGGTTTAAAGGCCTACTTTAAGAATGCCTTATTGAATTCATGCTCTAATTTCATTCATTCAACTGAATGCTTGTCGTAACAGTATCTAAGAACTCCTCTTGTGTGTGTTTGCACATAATAATGGATGCAGTAATTACTTTGTGGCCCATAAAGCACAGCACTTTCTCTCTGGTTTGGGATCTATAAATCGTAATGTCCATTAATCATCTCTGGCCTGGAAGGGTCATACAACATGTTTTATATCACACAGTGGCCAACAAAGAGAAAGAAATGATGTGTCGGATGTAATGGTCCCTTTTCATCAACATTTCATTTTACTGGCTATAGATCAAACGCCTCCGCCGGGGTGCACCGCTCCCCCTGGAATGCCATGTTTACAAGGTCCTGGAGCTTTTAAAAATAACTAAATGCTAGCTTTGCCAATATTTGCCAGATTAGCGACATAAGATCTTTGTCTTTTACTCTGTATGGTTTAAAGCACTTGTGTTCACAATGTAAGTGGACTTAAAAGGGAACATTGTATGAATTAATCAAACCACAAATATTGAGGTGGTTGAGTCTTGTTCATTTGTGGGTCCTTTTAGAGTGGACTGAGATCATTTGGGGTGTTCACATGGGATGCTATCTTTCACCTATCATACAATGATTTTTTTATACTATTGTATATAGTCTAAAAATCTAACCATAATCCCCCAGTTTCACAGACAAGGCTTAAGCTAGTCCTAGTCTAAATTGCATGCTTGAGCTGTCTCAGATGAAAACATCTTGCTCTGACCTATCTTAAAACATGTCAGTGTCATTGTTTTGTGTTAAGATGCACACCTGTAATATTTTCTTATAAGGCATTTTTGTAAAAGTTGTTTAAATATCTTAATTTAACTAATGGCATAGTCCTGGTTTAAACTAAGACCCGTTTGTGAAACCGGCCCAATATGTTTTAAAGAAATAGTTTAACCCATCCATCCATCTTCTTCCTCTTATTCGGGACTGGGTTGTGGGGGCAACAGTCTAAGCAGGGACACCAAAAATGAAAATTACACCATAAACTACTCAACCCCAAGCCATCCTGTATATGCCTTTCGTCTTTCAGACGAATACTTTCAGAGTTTAAAAAAATGTATCCAGGCTCTTCCAAGCTTGGTAAGGTGGTGGATTGTGGCCATTTATTTAAAGCTCTGTAAATTGGATATATCCGCAATAACCGAGTTCTGGTTATTTTCCGCGAGAGTGGCTTCTTGGCTGACCCATGACCTATGTACCTCGAATCAGACATCTGAACAACGGCTCTGTGTAGTAAATACAGCTCAATGTTAAATTGGGCACCTGATTATCTATCTAAAAAAAAAAAAAATCTAAAATTTCCCAGAGGAACCTTCCCGAGGGATTAATAAAGTTCTATCTATCTATCTATCTATCTGATGGCATTTACTGCTGATTATAGAACCGGCAAAATGCGCATTACATATCGGCCAATGATTATCGGTGCATCCCTAGGCTATAGAGCAACATTTAAGATGTCAGAATAAGTTGCAAAGAGTTGATATCCCCAGACTTGACGGGGATAGTTAAACATCTTGGTATGCAAGAACATTGTAGATGAGAGATAACAACCTGGAAATGGAAATTTCCAAATGGAAATGGAAATGTAAAACCTAAAAGCACCAGTACAAAGCAACATTAATGAGTGGTCTAAACAAGTTGGCTTGAATAAGTTGTAAATTGGACACTAGACTTTAAAGTATGTAGATGGTTACAAATATTGGTGTGCAAGAGTACTGTAGGCGAGATATAACAAATGTAGAAGTTTTACCAAGAAACATAGATCAAGTTACAGATAATGAGTGGTCTTAATATAAAGTCTAGTACACTTGGCAACTCATTGATAGTTACAAATCTTGGTATGCAAGACAATTGTAGGCAAAAGATGGCAACCAAGAATTTTGATGAGAATGCCAATGGTTAATGATCTTGGTACTCAAGACTACTGTAGGTGCAAAATGTGGAAACACAACAACTGTACCAAGAAATGTAGGAGCTATATAGTAACATTAATGAGAAGTCAGAGAGTCTCAGTCAATGTAAAGACTCCTATGGTTCAATACTCTCAGACCTCATGGCAATCAATAGGATGCTGGGTAATACATAGAGCTGATTAGCCTACCTGTTTGTTGGCTTTGAGCACAAGGCGTAAGGTTGCGATCTGCTCCCTCTTTGTGCTCAGGAGCGACTTGAGCTTGAGAATCTCCTCCATGCAGGCCTCCTTGTCCTTGTCCATTAGCGGGGCGAGTTCGCTAGCGGCCGCTCTCTGGCGGGACAGCTGGAGCGAGCGGTCCACCGCCTTCTGCAAGTGCTTGATCTGGTCGCGGATGATCGCGTTGAGATGGTGGATGTTGGTGGGTTCACGCCGGAGGTCAGACCCCGTGGCCGATTCGGGTGCTGGGGATGATGATGAAGATGAGGA
The DNA here is from genome assembly GCA_032359435.1 of Enteromius unitaeniatus. Classification (NCBI taxonomy): domain Eukaryota; kingdom Metazoa; phylum Chordata; class Actinopteri; order Cypriniformes; family Cyprinidae; genus Enteromius; species Enteromius unitaeniatus. The sequence goes on along the minus strand of JAUMHI010000037.1, from coordinate 1,957,679 downwards.
AGAGGCACTAATGACGGGTGAACCCAGTGGTGTACGGACTGGGCTCTGCTCAGCAGTGGGAGGTTCTTTGGATGGTGAGTCCGAAGGGCTACGAGACTCGGCGAACGTTGTGGCGTTAATCGCAGCCAAGCGGCGTGCGAGACGCGGGGTCAGCAGCACACGGTGATCATCCTGCCCCTTGTGGCCAGGGGTGGAAATGCGCGTTAGGGTTCGGCCCTGCCGGTAGTAGTCCAGCGTAACGCGGTTAGGTGTCTCGTTGTTGCACAGGCAGACGTGGTGGTAAAGTTGCGCTAACTCCTCGCTGAATGTCGCCAGCTCTTCTTGGGCAGTTCCCAGGGTTCCCTGCGTCTCCAAGGTCGTGTTATTGGCTGCCCGCAGCTCGCGTTCCAGATTTACAGCTTTCTCTCGGCCTTCCCTGCACCTGCGCTCCAACTGCACTACCTGCGTCTCCAATGCTTGCAACTGCACCTTGCCCTGTTCCTCAACCCGTGCTCTTGCCTCCACGCTCTCATTATATCTATCCTTAACCTCCTTTAGTTCTGCCTTCAGTCCAACCACCTCTGTCACAGCCACCCTGTATTTACATTGCAGCAATTCCAAACTCGGCCCTTCCTGGCCGCTAGACATATATGTTGTCTCCTCCTCTTCATCCTCCTCTTCCCCCTTGGTTTCCTTGCTGCTGCTGCGCTGGCGGCGGAGTTTTCGGAAACGCTCTCCCAAGCGGCTGGCCTTCTCGTGCTGCTCCGTCAGTGCCCCCTGTGTGTGACGGAGCAAAGCCTGTGATTCTTGCAAGCTGTTGAGCAAAGACGCTTTTTCACGTTCCACCTGCGGCAAATAAACAAGTCAACTAAAGACTTTATATGGTGTATACTGGTTAGTTCTGATGCTCTACATGATAAACCATCATAGCCAGTGAAGTCTAGCTTTTGTATCACAGGTTTTCTGAAATGTCTATATATGCAATATGCCTGGCTTCTATATATATATATATATATATGAAGCCAGGTTCAAAATTCTTACATTTTTTAGACATTACAGTTAAACAGATTTTCTATTTTTATCTCTCCCTCTCTCTATATATATTCCATTTATATAGATTTCTGGCTTGATGTTTATGAAAAAATCCTCAATCACCTCACAGAAAATGACTTTTAAAGATAAGCATTGTAATTTCTACAATGAATCTACAAGTGCAAATAGATAAAGTGTAATAAAAGAAACATTTAAATATGTATTTTGGATGTTTTCTTGCACTAGTCTGAAAAAGAAGACAAAATAGCCAAATGGTTTTGCCTGTAGTGTCTTGACTTAATCTAATCCATGTAAAGAAGAATCTTGTTGCTCAGGAGACTTAATGGAGATATCCTTAATTTAATCAACTCTGTCTCATATGTTTCTTCAAAAATTAATTTATAAGCAGGTCAGACATGGTTGACACATTTTGCACAGTTAATGCATGATCAAGTTGTAATGAACTTGCACTTTAGGAACAATGAGCTCTTGTGACAGGAAGGATATAAATAAACCAGTAGCATGGCCCATTAGTGTGTATGGTGGTCTCATATTTCATCCCACGACACTGCAGCATCCCGTTGTAAACAGAACAACGCCTAAACCAATGCAGCAGTCACTATTTAGGATCTTGAGCATGAAAGATGAGTTATACATGCTTCAAAATAGAGAAATTAAGAGAAAAAAACAACAACTAAAGGATATATGGAAGAAATATTAAAGAGGTAAATTTATTATACCTCTGGCCTGGCAACATAATTACTAAAAATCAATGCATGCTGATAGAAATGTTTATATTTCTTTATGCTGTTTATATATTCATTATATGGTTGTGGCTTGCATAGGCCCCCCTCCCCCTTTATACTGACCTGCTGAAGCTGTTGTCTAAGTTTTAGGATTTCAGGGCCATTGAGCTCACTAAAGAGATCAGGGGTCAGAATTTCAGTCTTCCTCAAACCCGAAGGCCTCAAGTCTCCATTCAGTCGGCTTAAAACAGATCCCACAGCACCCTGAAGTAGATGCCCATTGCATTTGCCACCATCCTCACTGCTGGGCGATGTGGCGGTTGTCGGGGTGGCACTGCCACTAGGTGGCGCTGAGGTCAGGGCAATTAGATGGGCACAGCCTGAGCTGAAACCCCCGTCGCACACAGTAAGATGATGTGCTAATTCCTTGCGCAAAGTGTTCTTCTGTTCTCGCTCGCTTTTCAGAGAATCCAAAGCCTCTTCCAGCTGAGTCTCAGAGATGTCCTTCAGACGCAGTGCATCTTCTAATTGGCTGTTGAGCAGGGCTGTTTCTTCTTCCAAAACTTTGATTTCATGCTTCAAGCCCTCGTACTCCACCTGATAGAACAGATAATAACCATTTGTTTTAAATCTGGAAATATCTGAGACTGTTTCTACGTAAACTGCCATAGCCAAATATGACGCATGAAGGTCTTGGTTTTACGTGTAGTTTTGAGAATTTGAGAACATTTACAGTAATATACTTTAGTTTATTTATGCCATCTGTGACTTACGGTAATGGTCACACGTTTTTTGAATATTGATTAATATAAAAATATAAATACCTATAATGTTTAAAAATTAGATTTTATAGTAGTTAGTCTAATTGGTCAGAAGATATTTGAATATCAACTTACATATAAGTATAATTTTAAAATTTAAATGTAAAGTAAGATTATATAAATTGTTTTTATATATTTACATACAAATTAAATATACTAATCAATTAGTCAGCAGCTATTTAATTATGAATTAAAATAAGTATAATATAATGTAACAAAATTATATATATATCTATATATATATATATATATATTTAATAAATAGTTAAGATAGATAGATAGAACTTTATTAATCCCTCGGGAAGGTTCCTCTGGGAAAGTTTTGTTTCCAGCAGCAGTACACCGGCATATTACAGTTATAAAAAAAGGAGAGAAAGAGGAGAAAGTACAATATAAA
>JAUMHI010000037.1:1912013-1944706 GCA_032359435.1 Enteromius unitaeniatus | reverse complement strand
ATGCATGTCAGAGCAAATGAGAATCATGAGGTCAAATGAACTGCCTGAAGAGCTCAGAGACAGAATTGTGGCAAGGCGCAGATCTGGCAAAGGTTACAAAAACATTTCTGCAGCACTTAAGGGTCCTAAGAGCACAGTGGCCTCTATAATCCTTAAATGAAAGATGTTTGGGATGACCAGACCCCTTCCTAAAGCTGGCCGTCCGGCTAAACTGAGCTATCGGGGGAGAAGAGCCTTGGTGAAAGATGTAAAGAAAACCCATAGATCACTGTGGCTGAGCTCCAGAGATGCAGTCGGGAGATGGCAGAGTGGCCCTACGGAAGCCTCAGTGCAAGACACATGAAAGCCTGCGTGGAGTTTGCTAAAAACACCTGAAAGACTCCAAGATGGTGAGAAATAAGATTCTCTAGTCTGATGAGATCAAGATAGAACTTTTTGCCCTTTATTCTAAGCGGTACGTGTGAGCTAAAGTTAAAGCTAAAATAACAAAGGAGTGGCTTCAAAACAACTCTGTGACTGTTCTTGAATGGCCCAGCCACAGCCCTGAGTTAAACCCAATTGAGCATCTCTGGAGAGACCTAAAAATGGCTGTCCACCACCGTTTACCATCCAACCTGACAGAACTGGAGAGGATCCTCAAATCCAAGTGTGAAAAACTTGTTGCATCTTTCCCAAAAAGACTCATGGCTGTATTCGATCAAAAGGGTGCTTCTACTAAATACTGAGCAAAGGGTCTGAATACTTACGACCATGTGATTATTTCAGTTTTTCTTTTTTAATAAATCTGAAAATCAAAAATATCAACAATTCTGTGCTTTTCTGTCAATATGATGTGCTGTGTGTACATCCATTTTTTTTCAAGTCTGTATATTTAAGCATATTATTGCTCTTTTCCAGTTTCAGGTTATTATAGCAGCCAGTCTTAGCAGGCCAATGGGGAGTCTTGAATGTCAGAAATAGACATTAATGAATAATATATCAGCAGATGCCTTCATCATCTGGTATGTTTCGGATTACCATTACTACTGCATAAACCAGGAAATAAATATAATTACCAATAAAATGCACATTACCAGAAATTATATGAGCAATATATGTTAATGACAATAAAAAGGCATCACAGAGGAACTTATACTACCTTCTAAGATAGCTTCCTATATACTTGCAATAAAACAATCCATCTAATACAATGGATAAAGATACTGACTATAAATTTCATATAATTCATTTAATGCCAAAATAACCAATAAATATTGATGGCTTTCATCCCAGTCCTCTTATTAACTGAAGACACTGAAGAATATCACTCAACGCCAAATTTGTGATCAATTTTCAGCACAAAGCTCTAATTTGTTAGTCAACGATCAATACAGTTCATTGAGATTTAATGAAGAATAAAGCAGCCAATTAAAGATGTGCTGTGTGCAAAGCCTGCAGTTCTCATTTTAATCACATATTCTTATTATAACCTTAATTGCCTCCATCACAAGAAAAGCTAAGATTACAATATCATCCTTTAAACCACAGCTATAAATTAAGCCAGACTTATCACTGTAAACCTATCCGCTCTGGAGTTTTGTTCCCTTTCGCTTTGGATCTTTGGGTGGTTTCAGTGAGTCTTTGTACTTAAGTGCATATGAAGGACTCCTGAAGCAGACACATTTCTGTCAGTCTTATTATCCGTGAGTGTGCTTGCTGGCAGCTGTCGCCCTGTGCTAACCTTCAGCGCAGTCCACTGCAGTCAGCAAGAGTACGCTGTCTCTACTAATGAAGCTATGAATAAACTCAGGCTGTGGGAACATAGACAAGTCAGTCAAGAACATCATTTACTCTGCGACTCTGTAACGTTCACATGCTGCAAAACTAGTGTTGCTTACTCAGACCTTTTGAGATAGCTGCTGAGAATATCAAAGCAGATAATTGGACCTAAATAATCTTGCAACTTTGTGTGTCTGTTCATTTGCAACATTTCTTTACAATCTCTGACACAAAACAAGATTATTCAGGTCAGAGCACAGAGGATCGCTTTTTCTGTTTGATAGTTCTATAGTATATAGTATGAACGGTTTTCTGCTGTTATAGTCTCTAATTCTGTTTTGCGCAGTCTCCAGTGTGTATGATTTACAGCACAAAAATTACACCTGCTTTGCTTTAAGTTTTATTTTCATTTTCTCTTCTATGCTATCCTATTATATTCTACAGTTCTTTCTACTTGTTTCTGTTCTACACATACTGTATATTGTATGTCAATCTACCTTTGAGGTTTTGGGCAAAATTCTGTTATTTTCTGCTTGTTTCCCTGTAATATTCAGTTCTGTCCTTTTCAAAAAAATTATACAATATACACCCACCTTCCACTTTATTAGGTACACCTTGCTACAGGCAGTACCATGTTGGACCCCCTTTTGCCTTCAGAACTGCCTTAATCCTTTGTGGCATAGATTCAACAAGGTACTGGAAACATTCCTCAGAGATATTGGTCCATATTGACATGATAGCATCACGCAGTTGCTGCAGCTTTGTCTGCTGCACATCCATGATGAGAATCTCCCGTTCCCGTTCTAAAAAGGTGCTCTGCTGGATTGAGATCTGGTGACTGTGGAGGCTATTTGAGCACAGTGAACTCATTGTCATGTCTGAGATGATTGGAGCTTTATGATATGGTGCATTATCCTGCTGGAAGTAGCTATCAGAAGATTGGTACACTGATCATAAAGGGATGGACATGGTCAGCAACAATACTCAGGTAGGCTGTGGTGTTGCAACCATGATCAGTTAGTACTAAGGGGCCCAAAGTGTGCCAAGAAAATGTCCCCCACATCATTACACCACCGCCGCCAGCCTGAACCTTTGATACAAGCCAGGATGGATCCATGCTTTCATGTTGTTGACGCCAAATTGGGACTCTACCATCCGAATGTCGCAGCAGAAATCGAGACTCATCAGACCAGGCAACATTTTTCCAATCTTCTATTGCCTGTGCGAATTGTAGCCTCAGTTTCCTGTTGCTAGCTGACAGGAGTGGCACCCGGTGTGGTTTGTTTTCTGTTACTGTAGCCCATCTGCTTCAAGGTTTGACGTGTTGTGTGTTCAGAGATGCTCTTCTGCATACCTTGGTTGTAACGAGTAGTTATTTGAGTTACTGTTTCCTTTCTATCAGCTCGAACCACTTTTTTGGCCATTCTCCGCTGACCTCTGGCATCAACAAGGCATTTTTGCCCACAGAACTGCTGCTCACTGGATGTTTTTCCTTTTTCAGACCATTCTCTGTAAATCCTATAGATGGTTGTGCGTGACAATCCCAGAAGATCAGCAGTTTCTGAAATACTCAGACCAGCCCGTATGGCACCAACAACCATGCCTCGTTCAAAGTCACTTAAATCACCTTTCTTCCCCGTTCTGAAGCTCGGTTTGAACTGCAGCAGTTCATCTTGACCATATCAACATACCTAAACGCATTGAGTTGCCACCATGGAATTGGCCGGTCAGTAATTTGCATCAACAAGCAGTTGGACAGGTGTGCCTAATAAAGTGGCCGTTGAGTGTATATGTTGTCAATATTCTTCTCCAAAACATGACATGAACAGATTTTATTTTTGTAGTTTTAAAATGTACATTATTTCTTTATTTACAGTAACAGTATTTCCAGATTTCTGACAATATTATTTTCTATTGATTTCAATTCTTTTAATAACATAGCATAAAATAACATAACATATTGTCAAAATAAATGTAACATCCTATTTTATTATACTCTATTCAATAATATCTTAACATTTTGACATTTATATATATATATTTTTTTTTTGTTATTGTCATTATTTTCTGTATATTCTCAGATTATCAGATTTTTGCAGTAGTCTGTTCTTATTGATAATACCATAAGCAGATTTTTGTCAATATTCTATTCTATTGTTTTATATTCTCTCCCACAACATATTATGAGGAACAGATTTTGCCCAATATTCTGTTCTGTTTCCAGTTTTTTTTTTTTTTTTTTTTTTCTCCGTACCATATTATAACATATTTATTGGGCTGGCAATATCCCATTCCATAACATGACATGGCCAGATTTTGTTTTCCTCTTCATTCTGTTACGTTCCTAAAACCAGGGTTGTTGTTGTTTGAAAAGCATCTTCAGTGAATGTTTAGAGGAGAATTCGCTGTACCTCGTGCAGCTGCTCCAGCTCCTGTCTGAGGGTCTCCTGCTCGGCCTCGAGCTCCGCGTACTGCTGTTTGAGGCTCTGGTTCTCCTCCAGCACCGCCAGCCCGCACTCCGCCGCCCGGACTTTCTCGCGGTTCGCCTCCGCGAGCTCGCGGGTCAGCCGCTCCACCTCCGCCCGGTAATGATCCACCGACTCCCCGCATCCTCCTCCACCTCCCCCAGCAGCCATCGGCCCGGCCCGGCCCCTCCACTGCGCTGGATGGACGGATAGATGAACGGATGGATGGAGGCACCTGCGCCTTATTACCCCGACCTCCAGAACAAAATCACTGATCCAGACGCATCAGCAACAAAAGACGAACGAATTGAAGTCCGAAGCAAAAATTAATCATCGCGATTCTGAAAGGGGCCTTGCTTGCGTTCCTTCCTTCTTTCTTTCTTCCTCTTCTTTTTCTGCTTGCTCATGGGTGTCGGGACGCCATCATCGCTGGGATGGAGAAAAGTGTCCCGACTCACTACTGCTCTCCTCCTGCTGTGACGTCAGCGCATCTTGCTGCACCCCTGAGTTCCGAGGTTGCTTAGTAACCTTCCGGGAGCACCCAGGCACGTGACTTCATTAATATTCAGATGCTGAATATTAATAAATAATTTTCTATATTTATTTTTATTGTATACATTGTATTTAACAATTACATTCCATATGATAATCAAATATGACAAACAGGATAATCGCATTTATGAAAAAAAGGAAGACCAAGAACAAGGAATAATAACCTAATAATAATATAAACCAGGAGGGTATGCATCAATAATCACAACAGAGAGAGGGATTTCAATTCTTTAAGCGTACTCGTAGTTCTGGTTGCTTTCCAAGTCCTTGAAGAGTTTCAAAATATAAATGTATATTTTTAAGTCAACTTTAAAGTAGGAGATATTGGAGTTTTTCGTTTGTTTTTATCAAATTAAAGTTAATGTCTATGGCAAATCACGCAGGTACCGAGCTACTCCGCAGCGGTACCAACCCAAACCAGTCTACCGTAAAGAGTTCAAACTATTAGTAGTAAAGTATCAGTAGTGTTTCAGGACAGGCCAAAACAACAACAACAAAAAACTGTTTAATGGTGCAACTTTATATAGTTTTTGTCATTTATAAACACACAAAAAAGCTGCAGCTTCAACATGCATTGTAAAAAAAACATCCATTACATCCATTCCACAAAAAATATATTCTCAAAATGTTATTACAGAAGTAGGCCTACTTGTATTGAAATATTGCACACATGTCCACATATTAACATATGCCTCTCAGCCTATCAGGGGAACATCACATTACATCATTAATACTCAATCTTGGTCGTAGGATTGTTCATTTATTTGCATTTATTCGTTATTTATGACTCGCTCATTTGTTATAATGTAATATTCAGTAATCAGACTTAATTTGAGATCATTCTGAAGTTAAATGCAGACGTAAAACGATAACACAGTTATTGAATATGCAAAAAACTCCTAATACATTGGTGTCTTATACTTCAAAGCAGTCAATGCAATTTATGCAATAAATCAATTAATCAGAAGTATCCCTTTTGTAATCATTAACATATAGCTAAGTACATTTAATTGCACGTAACTGTGCTAATTACAATTGCATTTATTTTGCAATTCATTTACATAGTTCATTTAATTTGATGTAAGCATATTTTAGTCAAAAAATGCCACAAGAGGGCAGAAGTCTACCTAATATTGATGATAATGCCAACAAGACTGCACATTAATTATAGCATATTATACCAAAAGCATATTGTACCAAACATACAAATGAGTATAAAGGGATTATACGCATGCACGTATATGTTTGTGGTATGTGCGCCACTGCTCGCACCACGCTAACGTGTTTTACAGAAACCCCTGATCCAACATTTGCATATCAGTCAGCAAATATTGATTAATCCTCATCTATTGACCAATTAAATACCAGGTTTTCTGCCGTAGTCAGAAGGGTATGCTGATAACACCGAGATAGTAGGATTTCGCTCCATTGCTTAGAGGTTGTAAACACAGATAAACACGAAGGTGAAAAGTTGAACATTTGAAAGAGTAATGATGTCAAGGTAAGGCCATGGCAGTAAAACAAACACAAGTGTGTGAAGGTGCAGAAAAAAGATGCCCCAAAACACAAAATCAATCAGCAGCTATTTCCATAGAGCATTTTATTACAATATATGAACAAAAGCAGCTTTAATAACATCCCAGTGTCTGGCTAAACAGAGATTTCCTTGATTTTGCAAACCTCAACATGGCGATTCGCAAATGAATCTTTCCTTCGAATCGGATCTTTGCAATTTTTTTTTTTTTTTTGAGATCACAACAAAAATTGTACAAGACCCCCATTGAACATATTAACAGCATAATGTGCATGGCTTTTAAATTTTAACATTTAGATACTGTTTGAAATATATTCAATGTAATAGATTTTCTTTTTATGTTTTAGGCCTTTTTTAGAGAATATAGAATTAAATATGCTACTACTATAGGAGATGCGCTAAATTAATTACTAATATACAGTACATCAGAGATCTTCAGTTAATTGTTTGATTTGGTTCACAGAAATCAATTCTCTAATCGAATTGAATCATTTGGTCCAGAACCGGCTCACTGAAGCATGAAGCCATGAAGTATTTAATTGAGCTGAATTACTGCACTGGCACACATAAAATGACAATAAAACTTGTATATGCCATTACTAAACCATAATGTCAAGGCCCTGTGAAAAACGAATCAAGGAGTCATTTTTGTAACCAAACTTTTTTGTTGAAAAAAGTCTCTCCACTCTTTCTGTGGCACAAAGAGTAAGAGTATGCTAGTTCTGATGTTGATTTACTGCAATTAATGTCATCTTTACCGTCAGACTCTTACCCACAACTTTCCAATAAAAAATGTACATTTTACAGAAAGACAATATTCCAGCTCTGTTTACCGTTTAGTGCAAAGCCACTTTGAATCAGCATGCCATAAATGGTGACAAAAATTACATTCATCTCAAAGTCCAATGAAAAGTTTTGTTTATTTTTCCATTTTATGAGGCGTGTGTGTGCCCAAGTTCATTGTTCTATGACATTTTGGACTTGTGCGTCAAAAAAGGAGCTGATAAACATAATACGACTAAATTTTACAAGTGATTCTTGAGACGGTTAAGCTCTAACATCCGATAACACAGGAAACCGGGGCATGTTGTCACACAATAGTTGTCACTATAGGAATTTTATAATGTGTATTTTTTCACTCGGAGTGGTTTTCGATGTTGGTTTCAAGCAAAACATGTCCTCCAGCCTGAAAACACGTGCTTTTATTATTTCATGAATCGGCCCCATTGCCCTCAGATAACTCTATAAGACTATAGAGTTAGACTTTTGCTGTTATCTGTTGTCTGTTTTCCTTCAGTATTCACCGTGCAGTCACCCTTGCGTTTGCCCTCTCTACCTGTCCTGACCTGCCTGTGAACCCAGTCAAATTAAGATAAGGCGCAACTTTATGGCTTAAGAGCCAATAAACTAATTCAGTGATAATTAGAAATTTCGACAACAAAATTCATTTATGGCACCATATCCATTCAAGTTTATAAGTTCATCTTTTGGAAGGTGCAATAACATCATGATGCCTCTTAGAAAACTGTTGTTGTTGAATTAACCACATACACACATATACATAGATATAATCTACATCTTTGTTTGCATAAGCATGATTTTGTTTTTCTCTTTTTATAAAGGTGAAAATATGGTAATCTGTGATTCTGGGAATATATCAGCTTAGTGAGTGCTGTGTCACAGAAGATTTTATTCACTTACTAGTTTTATCAGGGTTTTATTGTGATGAGATAAGGAAATTGATTTACAACTTGCCAAACGTTCATCACTTCACGTATGATTTCTGTTTTAAAATAAAAAAGAAGGCAATTCTTAAATACAAAACACATGATACAGTGATGTTTATGTACACCAGTGAGGAAAAGCTACTATCCATGTAATACAAGACATGCTGTGTCCTTTTAGTCTTAGAATAGATCCTTGATCTTCATTAGACTGAAGCTGAAAATGTCTCTCTTGCAGGGGCCTGGGATAGCATCAGAAGTATGAACGATGTTGAAGTATGGCAAATTCAGGATAACCAATGGGAGGACAGATTGACTCTGGCAGCCAGAGCTTCGGCTGCAAACTCAGGTACTGGAATTGAAAACAGCCAATCAGAAACAGGATATTTAAATGCAGACACTTTTAAAAATACGTTTTTCGTGTTGAGTTCTTCTGATCTACATTTTAGTCAACTTTGCTGTTTAAGTCAACTTAATTTCAGTTAAACTGACTTAGAAAAATGAGTTGAACCATGCACCTCAACTTATTTTGATAAGATAAAGTTGATCATGATGTCATAATATATTGGTCATATAATTTTTTATATGAGTTTCTGAGTTTCTGCCAATAATATGCATTTACAAAATAAATAAAATAGAATAAAATATATAGATTTTTTATACCAGTTTTATTAATACAAATATGGGATGTTAGTTAAATATTAAAATAAGTTTGCATTGGTGATTTAGCAAGTCTTTTTTATATCATATCATATTAACTGTCAATATGTGTCTTTATATAAATTAATTTATCACACCACAGAACTGTTTAAACATTCCAAAAAGCTGAAATGTGATTCAAAATAAGGAGTCATTTGTGTTTAGTTTGTAGATTTGGTTTAAAAATAATAATAATAATCTAAAAAGCGTATTTTTATGCTGTCATATTTTCTTTGGCTTTTCTTGACAGTGTCTTTCTGGGCTCAAGCTCTCAGCAGAAGATGCAGTGATTGTGATGTTAGTGTTTACCGGCACACAGAGGACAGGAGTCAGGAGGTGAGTGTGTTTGGTGTCTCTCAGCACGGTTAGAGGTCTGTGTGCTGCTTTAGCTTCACTGCGCCTCCACTTCGCCCGCCGGTTCTGGAACCAGATCTAAATAAATGTGACACACAACTGGACTTGTAGCCAAACTTTATAAAACACACATTTCATAAACTTTCATTAAACTCATTATATAACAATATATATATATATATATATATATATTAGTGCTGTCAATTGATTGATCGCATCCAGAATAAAATTGATTAGTATATGTATGTGTGCTGTTTTAAATTGTTGTTTATATATTAAATATATTTATTTATAATAAGAATTATATGAAATTATATAAATATAGACATGTAATTATTTACAAAATATTTACTGTATGTGTTTATATATACAAACAAATAAAAAATATTTTATATGCAATTAATTGTGATTAATCATTGGACAGCACTAATAAATATATATAAATATTTATATATATGGGTAATTGACGTGTCCTATGATGTGACAGCAAAAAAATTTAAAGCATTTAAGATACACCTCTCTTATGGAATTGTTCATGCAAATAATGAAGGTACATTTATGTTATTTGTATGTTGAGTTTTTTCCCCCACCATTTTGCTATGTCACACTATAAGACACAATCCAAATTTTGATTTGTCAACTGCCCATATATTATATAAAGATATTATAATATGAATGTAAAAAGCCAGTGTACAAAATGTAAAACGTTAAAAAAAAATACTACATAAATATATAAAATATTAATAATATAAATGCATTAGTATTATAAATCTACACATATTTGCATATTATATTTTGTCAAAATTTGTAAATTCATTAATCACGCTTCAGAAATATTTAAACAAATCCCAAAAAATAATGTGTATTCAACTCATTAATTCTACACTTTTCACCTGCATGCCTGCATAATAAAATTTAAACTACCAACAGTAACACTCAAATGATACCCTGCTCATGGAAAACATGACTATAGTAATGTGTTTTGAGCAGACCTGAACTCTTCCCTCAGAGAGCTGTGTTCGACAGGCGAGCTGGTCTCGGGTATGAATGTCAGGATAGTGTGTTTGCTGAAAAACTCTCTCCAGCTCCTCCAGCTGGCTCAGGGTGAACGTGGTCCGTACCCGTCTGCGACCGGACCGGCCAGCTACTGCACGTTCAATATAATAGATCTCATAACTTCAGTAAATACGTTCAAATAGGGTCAAAAGAATTTGTTTAGACTATTTTGTAATTATTTTTCTGAACCCGTTCAACCCACAAGCTGTAAAACCTATTCCAAAAACAAAAAAGCACTGACCTGTGTATGGACTGATTTCAGTAGTGTCCGTCTTTATCTTGCTTTGTGTACATCCAGATGCTTTACGCTTCTTGAGCGTTCTGTCGGGTCGGACGCTCAAACACAAAGGTTTTTTCAGGATTTCTTCAATAGAGTGTGACAGAAGTGTTGGGCTGTTTGTGTCCGTCCTGCCCTCACGGGACGACGTCTCCACGTGTTTCTCTAACTCCACAGCATCTAATTGCATTGTCTTTGAATCTTCTTCAGTGCCTCAAAAGTTGAAAATACAATCCCAGAATGTCCTGTAGCTCTCCAGGTTTAGTGCAATAGTAAGCAGCGTGAACCTGTGTGTGTTCATAAGAAGCTTTCATAGGAGGAGCAGCAGGTTTACTGTGTAACAAACCTGCTCAGTCATAAAAGCTCTACCTCATCATGAGCTGGTAACACTCTTTACATCTCTATCCAAATCACCAAAGATGTGAGATTTAGTTTTAGAGATTATCTGACATCTATTGTAACAGGGTTTACACTATTGGCACTATTGGGATTGAATACTAAAAAAGTCATTATAACTTTGTGTCATTAAAAGAGCATTTATGTAAATTATGACAACAGTTTTTAATTAAGCTGTGTTATTGTTTGGCAAAGCACTCTTCATTAATAGTTTGTTTGTGAGAGAACAGTAGCTGTTTATGCATCTTTAGATGACAGCGACATCAAGCTGTCAGCTCTAGAATTACACGTTTATTACAGTTGCTGTATGCAGATGGATAATGTATGTATACTGTATGTGTAATAAATATACACACTTACATACACACATAGATAAACAAAAACCTTTATTTTGGATGCAATTCATCACTGCCCAACACTTCTATATAGTTATATAATGTACAGTTCAACTAAAAACCAAAACCATAATTATATTATCACGATAAAACCAAATGAAAGTTTTGTTACATAAAATAAAATATGCATTGTTATTATTATTATTAGCTAGTTGCTAAATAATATACATAAAAACACAAGAAAATTATTTTTTATTAATTACTATAATAGCATCACATTAACACTGAAATGATACTATAATAACATTAAATAAAAATATTCTGAATGAAAATATATACAAATGTTTTCTGTGATATGACTTTTTTTAACTGTGCCATTTGACAGTTACATTATTTTATGCAGATATGACTATAAACAGGCATTTATCATGCTGAAGATGGATGAGGATAGTTTAAAGTGCTTATATATTACAGGATTGTTGATTTAGTGTGTGTGGTATAACCAGCCTCTCTAGCAGACGTACAGTAGGGTGAAAGGGTGAAATCCTCACAGAGCCTGAGCTGAATAATTCACAAACACAAAACTATTTATCCACACACTTCTGAAAGTCCTTCTGTTGAAAACACACAGGAGCAAGACCACATACGCAGTGCAGAAGTCCTTCATGGACACCTCCACGGAGAAACGTTCATCTATATTTGATCACGTCTGTGTCTGACACTGTCTGGCTCTGTGTATCTGTGCTGCCTTTCACGTTCCTGGAAGCGCTTGGAAGTCCTTTACCTGCAGAGACACTAGATGGCATCCTAAGACATCAAAAGCAGCGTGGGTTTTATGTAAATCAGTCTCAGGAGCCATTTAAATGTGTTTGACTATATCAAGTCCTGTTCTATAGCTCCAAAAAATAAAAAAAATGTAAAAATGAATAAATTAATTAAAGACTGGGGAGGCGGAAATCCATATCACAGAATCAGAAAAAAATTAATTGTGCGAGTGCGTGTGTGTGTGTGTGTGTGTCCATATCACACTTTAAAAAACATTTTTATTGTGTGTGTGTGTTTGTGTGTGGTTAAAATTAAGATAATTACTTTACATAATTAGAATGTTGGAATTTGAACATTCACATTTGGATCCATTTTAAATACATAAATTACTTAAGTGTTTATTTAATCTGTTTAATCTATTTAATCAAGACATTTAATGCTAAATTAAATGATAAATTTATAAACATTTAAAGATTAAAAATGCACATTTTTAAATAGTTTGAATTAAACGTTGCAGTTAATATATTTAAATTGATCTTTTTATTTTTTAAATTTTTATTTTTTATTTTTAAGATGTTGCTGTTTGTATTAAATATGACAATCCGTAATGAATTGTCAGAATGGCTTCTAGCATTCTACTACCAGCATGCTGAGTCTGAATTGTTTTATATTAAGCAGCAACATGGGCATTGTGTGTACAATGCACCGTGCCATTCCTAACAGACTTAGCACGCTATACTAAATTGATTATTGTAAGAATATGTGAACAGTTTTCTTTCCAGCTTCACTTTCTCTCTCTCTTTCCTCTCCGGTATGTGCTGCTCCTTTGACAGTCGACCTTTTCTCCCCGAGTCTCGGCTGTAATCTGTCTCTCTGAGAGGCAGGAGTTGTGCCAGATAGCTTTATTTCTGCAGTCTGAAGCAGCAAATGGATTACACATTCAATTAACACACAATCCCTCCTGCGCTCACAACCTCACGGTCAATTTACATACCGACAATACGGCACAGTTTAACAACACCAATATTCCCTTAAAGCAACGCTTATCAACCTTTTATGACCTAAGATCCCTCAACACGAGGAACCCAGAAGTCCTGTTATAAAGTAAAGCAACCATATTGTCATTTATATATTCAAATTAGAATTATGATATTTTAAAATGATCAAAATAGTAAAATCTATATATTTTATATATTTAAAAAAAATGATATATATTATTTTTAACATTAGATATATATTTAGGACATTCCTAAATATATTTTTTTTATTTTAAAAAATATTTATAGCGTATAAAGATTTGGAAAATGTTTAAAATAATTTATCCTTATCAGTCTACTGTCTTCCTGCAGTACTTTCATGGGCCCCTAGAAGTCCGCAGACCTTCTTATGAAACATTTACAGGATGCAATTGAGTTTACGATTAATAACTCCGCAAAAGTGTGACAATATCACACCTGTTCACTCAAAAAAGTTCTCATGAGTGGCAGAAAACGGCTGTGTTTGGAATGAAACAGCAGTGCACTACATAGTATGTACGGTGTACTGTTTGCTAGCTGTAGTAAGTGAACAGTAACAGTGCAATGTGCAACATCAAAGGTTTTGTATTGTTTCACATGAAATGAGATAAGCATGCATAATGCTTAATAACAACAACACATTTTTAATCTTCGTTTTCTATTGTTAAGTTCAATGCAGTTTTCAATGCATTTGAAATTGAAAAAAAAAAAAAAAATTCCAACACTGTAAAGATTAAATTCTTTCAATTCAAACCTTTTTATTTACTTACTGTAGAAAAAGTTATTAGTCACAGAGTTATTTGTGAAGTTGAATGTGTTGCATTGTGGGATCCATTATTTCCATGCACACAGAACATTTGCACACTATTTAACTACCTGAGGTGTGATCTGTTCTGGTCTTATTATCATGCAGAACTGGACATGGATATGCATGTCATCATATAATATTGTTAATACAGTTGTTGTGCTGTCAGTGCTGTGCTGAGCCTCCAGTCATGATCATTCACATCTCCTGCTTCTGATTGTGTTTCTCAAGCATCATTACCCATCAGTCTACATCAGGGAAGCAGAGCAGAGCTCCAGTGAGATGTTTCCCTGTTAATGAGGAGTCATTGGTTTGTTGACTTGCTGCTCTGCCATTGGTGGATCACTTGTTGATCCATTATTTCCACGCACACAGAACATTTGCACACTATAAAACTGCAGATTGCAAAAATAGTATACTAATATTCACTTTTTTGGATGTCGTCAGTTACCTGAGTCGGTTTATCCAGAGCTCATCTACTAACAGTCACCATGTCGATGCCAGTCAATTCACCGAAGGTCGATCCCAAACACTACTCTAGAGCGAAGGCTTTGGCACAGTCTGACGGCATTGTATCTTCCAGGTGGAAGGCATCTGAGTGAGCGCATTTCATGCAACATTAAAGACACTGCAATCAGTCCAAAGTGCACAAAGTTCCTTCTGGATCTAAGAGAGGTTTGAAGTAGAATCAGTATTCTGTCATCATTCTGTCTCAGATTATAGCTTTGTGTGATGCACAGAATGTTATTTAAGACATTGTCACATATTCTAATTTTTGGCTGAACTGTCCCTTTAAGTGGATGTTGCATCATCAGAAGGGCAGTTAGTTGCTGCTTCTACTGTATATGGAGGACACACATCAGACTGTTCAGTATGCATCGTACTCTACATGCCCGTATCTATTTTTGACCATCCTTCACTCGCCTAAAGGTTATATGAATCACATAATACCACCAAACAGGCTGGAGTTTCTGTGTGCTGTAGGACCCGCTTTATTACTCCCTCGCTGATTGTCCTGTGTCCTGTTCTGTCTCGGTTCTTTGAGTTTTTTCCCTTTCAAATCTAAAGGAAAGTTCTTAATCTCTGTAAAGGCACTGCAGTGTCATTGTGCATTCTGTGCACAGTTCACACAGGGAAGCTTGTTTTGGTGCAGACTGGTGGAGTTTTATAGGCTAAAAAAGTGGCATGCATACATTATCACATATTTGCATGGCAACCACCTACAACATCCTAACATCCCACACTGAAATGCCTTGGCAACCACTCGAAAACGCATAACAACTGTGCAGCAACATCTTGGTAACCAAATAAAACACTATAGCAACATGCTCTAAACTACTAAAAAGATATTCTTACATAGCAACGCCTTAGCAACTGCATAACACCTGACAACAAATGACAAGGACAACAGTCTGGAACAAGCACTTACCACTGCATGGCAACATCCTGGTAACCAGTAGCATCTGCATCTGCAACGCCCTCACAACCACCCAGCAACTACAGAACAGAGCCCTGGCAACAATCAAAAACAATACTAGTGTCCTAGCACTGGTTTATTTAGGACCCTATGAAATATATATATATTGTGAAATCTGTGAAATCCTACAGTATTTATTTTCCGTAATTCTTTCCCTGAACAGATCATCGCATAACATTCTGTTCTGGTCTTATTATCATGCAGAACTGGACATGGATATGCATGTCATCATATAATATTGTTAATACAGTTGTTGTGCTGTCAGTGCTGTGCTGAGCCTCCAGTCATGATCATTCACATCTCCTGCTTCTGATTGTGTTTCTCAAGCATCATTACCCATCAGTCTACATCAGGGAAGCAGAGCAGAGCTCCAGTGAGATGTTTCCCTGTTAATGAGGAGTCATTGGTTTGTTGACCTGCTGCTCTGCCATTGGTGGATCACTTGTTATCATAGAGAAAGAACAGATCCTTTATGACTTTGGTGACGCTAACTGTAAACTTGAATTATGTGGATTATAAAATTATAGTCTGTCATTCAAGCTCTTGGTGATCTTGGTGGCCCACACGTTTAAGGGCTGTAACATAGAAATAGGATTGTTTATTGTTTATACATTATTAAAGGTTAATGAATTTAGTTCAGTTTTTTTATTTAAAGGGAGATTTAAAAAAATATATATATTTATAATTTACACATTAATATATTTAGTATATTCTACAGTTTATGTTGTTTATTTGTCTGTTCATATATAATTTATTGTATAAATGCAAATTGTGGAAATATTATAATTGATGCAAATAATAAATGTTTTGCATATGTTTTTATTTATTTTAAAATATTAGAATATTTAATAGATACATATTAAATCCTACAATTGTGTATTTGATTAAAACGTGGCCTCAAATGTATTGATATAGTAAAATATTTTCTGTATTTATGTATTTTATTTAAATTTTATTTTTTAGCCTTTTTTATCCTAAGGATGAGAAACATGCAATGGCAAAATATTAATGTGAAAATAAAGTATGCATATTTTTGCTACAATAAGCATACTGAATAAGCATATTTCAGATTTAAAAAATGTAAATAAATACTCAAAAGTTAATGACGTATCTTTATGACAATTAAGTATGAGTGCGAGATTTTTCTTTGTATTTGATATTCAGCACAGTTTCTAAGTTCATGCTGGGAACTGAACCCATGACCCTTTACTAGCATAATACTCTGCTGCTTGAGCTGCAGGACTTCAACCGGAAGCACATAATAATCACGTGAGCTGTCCGGCTGAAGTTTGACAGTAATCTCACGGATGTAGGTGGCCTGGCTGCTTCACCCAGCAGACTCCTTTGTCTTGAAGGCAGAAGCAGACGCGGTTAGCCGCTCTGACGTGAATGACAGTACAGAGGAGAACACTGTCAGGTCAGATTTAGTCTTGCTGCTTTACACTCTCTGATCTGAGACAGACACGGTTTTTGGGCCCATTAACCCTGAAATGAAATCAGCGTCAAGTCAATCGCCGCTCCTCCTCCACCTTCTGTCTTTCTGAAGGTTGAGCTCTCCAGCCAGAGGAAGAAGAAGAAAATTACTTGAAACTGGAAACCCAGCGACTGGCAGCACATACACAGACTTTCAGCCAGTTAAATCAATACCATTCAAAGATACTTCTGCTGTAAGATGCTTGTTTTCAAACTCAATGATCAAACACTAGGAGTCTGTCAAATAAAAAATAAATAAATAAATAAATAATACAAATTTTCTTGGATAAAAATAAAAACAGATATTTAATAAAAAATAAACGAAATAAAATACTATACTATACTACAATAAAAACATCTTTAAATCTTACTGATTTTAAAATTTTACTGATAGGGTGTATGTATTATTTATTCCATCATTGATTTCTTCATTCAGATTTTATTATTTATTTTCATGTAGTCAACTAAAACAAATCATATAAAATAACACATCCATTGAAGAAGCATAAGAGTTGGATTCGATTTGTCAGCTAAGATATAGTTTTATAGATATTTTCCAAGTTTTGTTTTCGAGTTTTTCCTCACCAAAAAGACAAACGCTATTTACTGTGCTTTCATTTGCTGTAATAAGATCAGATCTCCTGCTCTTCTGTCCTGAGGGCTGATTTGGGAACATGAGGCTTGTCATCTCAGACAAACATCAGATGATGATGATGATGATTGGTTGTTCCTGGTCAGCCGGCGGCGGTGTGCGTCGTGGTTCCTGTAGTCCTGACCTGTATGACAGCATTACCTGAGCCACACAGAAAAGGCCAGCGCTGTCAGAGAGAATGTCCTGCATCCATCCAACAGAAATGCACGTGCTCAAACATGAAAGAGTCATGACGATGGATGGACTGTCACATTTACAGATGGATGTATAGAAATGACAAACTTCTGCTGTATCCCACAATCCAATGAGCTCAACCTGACCTTCCTCGGTGCTGCATGACATAAACACAGTTTTAAATGTTTAGAATGGCAGAATGCACATATCATTATAGATTGACTTCAAGTAATATGCAGTTGTCAACTTTGAAATAATTCTGGCTATATTATTATTTTAAACCGATTTAATATGAAAATTTATTAATTTTTATTAGCCCTGTCAGATTAGGTGTCAAAAGAAAATTAAAATTATAATTATAGTCATTGAAATAAAATAAAAACGTAAACTTGCTTTATTTGACCATTGTTACCATAACAGCATTTCTAATTTTCATTCAGTTTAATTGAACTTAAATTCAATAATGAAAAATATATAGACATTCTGTATCGAATAGAAAATAGTGAAAACACATAATAAAATGACTAAAACTTTAACTAAAATAAAGATAAAAAATGTCAAACCTAAAACTAATCTAAGTTCATTCAAAATAATAAAAACTGTTAGTAGAAGTATTAATATAGCGTGTCAATGGTGCAATAATAATATTAGGAGACAGCAGTGCGCACATTGTGCAGAAACATGCCAACAAGGTCAAAAAACACTTTCATTTTCATGTATGCATTTATTGTGACCTTATTTGTTCAACGACTCTCAAATTATTAGTATACATTTTCCATCATTTCGCAATGATTCAGAGTCGACAACAACTTCAGACAAAGTGCACTTTCAGATTTAAAACTTGCAGGATGTTTCGTTCACTTAGAGACGGACTGCATGAAAGATGGTTTTCTAAAACCATAGGGACACTTTGTGACAGATTTTGACATAAACTTCAATAATCTGTTTCATTTACAGTATGACTTCAAAAAAATGACATTTTACAGTATACTGCACAATCTAAAATATTCACATACTATGCAAGGTGCTTAGGCTGCTACACACACTTTAGAAATAGCAAGAGTGTGGCAGTATGCTGTTACAAAGCAATAGTTAAAATGCTCTGTGTTTCTGTCAGGCGTCTAATGTTTGTCCGCTGAGGAAACATGAACATGTGTGCAGTCCATTAGCATTCACCTCAGCGTGACGAGACGAGGCCCGTCCAGAGCCGCTCACGGCTTGACTGACAGCTCATACCCGACAGTCTCGCCCGTTCCAGCTGGATCCGAATCTCTCCGGACTGTTTTCATTTTTAGAGGGTAAATAACCAGTAATAAGCCGGGCGACATTGCAGTGCATTCGGCTGGGGATTCGAACACCGCGGCTTTAGCAGCTCAAAGCCTCGTACGGCTTTATTGTGTTCCTCTATCCCTCGACAGCACTTGACAATAATGGTACAGGAGGTTATGATAGAGCGCCTTATGATAAAGAACACCGTTCAGCTTTCGTGTCCTTATCGGTCTGAATATAAAGCATGTTTCTTCTTCAGAACGGCTTCGTTCTTTCATGAAATCCTGTCAGAGCGGTTGTGAAATACCTGCGGTGCGATATTGCACCATTCCTCAAGTAGAATAGCCTCCAATTCTTATAGAGATGAAGGAGGTTGAAATCTATAATCTTTGCCTCCAATTGTCCAGTTTGGTTTGTCCTAATGTGCATAACAATTACTGCACATACACACTTCAGTAAGAAATGAATACTTTTCTGTAGCTATGGGATGTATTACAGTAAGTCAGTGTTCAGTGGGCAAGATGAGAACTTAGATAAGGTTTGTCCAAGAAGTTCCTATATTTGTCCCTGAAAAAAGTCTGGTGACAAAATAGCTAAATTGGCAACGCTGGTCGGGGGGCCTCCAGGAACAGACTTGGTGTGTTACAAAGGATTTATAGTGAAAATAATTGTTCTTTTTAACTTTCAGTGCATCAGTGAATTCTGAACAGATGTACGACGATCAACAGATGTAAGACTAAATGTTTCTTGAGCAGCAAATGAGCATGATTTCTGAAGGATCATGTGACTGAATGATACTGAAATGAAAATTCCTTTTTAGGAAAGGAATTAAAACTTTTGTCACGCCCCTGCACTGTGTGTGTACCGCTGTCCATTGGATATTAAAAGTATTGGATATATTGGAATCTTTGTATCTGCCTCCTTGCCTCGTTACCAGAAGACCGTGACAACTTTTTATCTCCACATTTTATCTGACTTTTTTGTTCCATATTATTATGAGTTTAAATCTCACAAGTCAACAATTTTTGCCATAATTCTGAGTTTACATCTTAAAATTCTTTTGTTATTGTTGTTTTTAATTTTGATTCCACAGGACAAAAATAAAAAAGGTAAAAAAAAAAAAAAAAAATTATATTAGAGTACTTTTCTCTCTGACTTTTCTTTGCAGATTTGCCAATTTATGTCTAGCAATTTTGAGCTTATATTTGGAAATTCTGATTTGCAGTATTAGAGAAAAAACCCTAAACATATGAATAATGACATTAACGGCACCCGTTACTGCCATCATCAAATCAAACACTTGCACTCTTTGCATTCTCTGCATGTCCTAAAATGTAAACCACTTCAGATGTAGGGAACATAAAGCAATATATCTCAGTTGACCATTTTATGTTTTTTTTTGTACAACCAGTGTACAACCTCTACCATAAATCCCAGCTTAATAAAGCTTACGGTGTACAGTTTCCGTCTCTGTTGAGTTTAGCCTTAATGCTGCTGATGCCGGTTACACTGCATTTGCCCTTTACACTATACTAGCTTGATTGTGCATTAACTTGTGCACATAATTAGCTAACAGTTTTGCAGGTGTGAGACCAGTGCAGCTGCGGTGTTAGTCTGTCCTTATTGTTTGCTTTGTCAGTGCACATATTACTGCGCTAATTGTCAAGATATCCTTTCTAGCTGACAGGTTCTGTTAATTGGCAATCAACCCTTATGTGACTGTTCTATTGCAGCTGCATTTGGATTTAATTATATTGAAGTCAGGAGTGTCTTTTTGTAGCATCTCTGTTGTTTTATTCACAATCTGTGTCAAGATTGCTTGCACTCATACAATGTAACGTGCAAATGCATCTTAAACAGCTACTTAAATGCTACTAAAACTGAAATGACCAGCACAGCATTACATGAGACTAGCGCTGCAGGACATGCAGAAATGGATGGGTTTTTACAGCACATCTCTGCCAGGTCAGACTCCATATCCATGTAAAAGGTGCTCAGATCCAGCTCTAAGAGTGAGAGCAGATAAATACTTTAGGTGCCATTTACAGTGATGAAACTCAATGGACTGAAGAAGGAGTATAGAGAAAGAAGCATTAAAAGGAAAGAAATAGGGAGTGGTTTTGCTAAAAGAGACTGTCTTTTAGTGAGAAAAAAAAATCAATAAATGAATGCTAAAAAACCTGTTCAAGTCACATTTCATCCCAAAAACAAAACATTTTACTTTGCAAATGCAGTCTATTTTACCCTCAAGGAGTAAATAAGCACTAGCATTTTCCTAAAAATTAAATCGTAACGTATTTATGTATTATTTTTCTAATTAAAATAAATACCAGGGCTTAATGAAAATTGCAATACATTCTTGATGGTGATGGGCTTCTTTTTAAACTAAATATATTTTCCTCTTTTTCTGTATGATATGCTTGCGAGATTATAGATATGGTTATGGATAAGTGAGAGAGACAAAAATGAAATGCAGTGAAAATCAATGCAGATGGCAAAAGGCTAAGAAAGGGTTGAGTTGGCAAAGAATGAAGTTACTGACATTTCGATTAGACCTGGAAAGGTCGTTAGAGTCCCAAGATACCAGCATTGTTCAACTTTGACCTCTTGTACAAAATCTTTGTCCATGTCTTCATGTTGCACTGGTATGGCTAAATGGCAGGACCATTATAGTTGTGCTTTTGTCTTTATTTGAAAACACTTTTTGAAGCAATTCAAATCAGTAAGTTCACAGAGATGACAGCAATTTTTGTATAGCCTTACAGCAAGATTCAGTCTTTACTCATTGGTACTTGCTTGACTTTATTTTATGATTTACATTTTTATAATTTGTGTGGCTACCCCCAACAAAAAAAGTTCCAAACAAAGTCACAGCAGAATAACTGGCACATCAGAAAACACACAGCATTCCTACGCTGAATTATTCAGTGTTTTTTAAAGGGGTCATATGATGTTGCTAAAAAGATTGTTTTATTTGGTGTAGTGTTTACTAAAAGGTTGTAAGTCAGAAGCGCCAGACTGTTCTGTAGTCGTCCATAAATGCGCTGAACACACTCTAATATTTGGGTTGAATACAACTTGACCACTGATTTCTGGTTATGTCCTCTTTTGGAAGCAAAAACGAAGTAGTCTCCTGAACATGGCGCCTGCAGCAACACTATAGCGAGAATAATAGTACCGCCTTCTTTCTTTGTGTGAACATTTGAGGCGGTGTTTGAAAATAAACCCAAAAAGAAAAAAGGGGCCTTTAGACGAGTCATTTTATGGGGACTTGGACAAATACTAACATTTTGAAACTTTAATCTTTGTAACTTTAGGGATCTTATCTATGCACTAACAGTGTGTAACATTTTAAATGACATCATATGACCCCTTTAACAAATCAGTTGAGTGATCAATTGACTTTTTTCATAACAAGTAATTTTTGATCAAGTTAGTTGAGTGAAAGATTCAATAACACACTCAAAAAGACAATCACAGGTTTTGTTGCTGAGTGAATCAGTTGAATTACTAATTCAATAATACAAGAAACCAGACATTACTAAGCTTTTTTTTTTGCTTACTAATTTATAGTATTTGGTTTTTCAGCAAAACAGTATTAAAATAATAGACGCTCAAATACCATATACAAGGGACTTGAGACAAGGGCATATTCAGCTACAACCTCCTACATTCACAAAGAGCTTTTGATTTGTTCTGGGAACTGGAGCAGAACATCCTGGACTAAAAAAAAAAAGTATAGCATTCAGAGTCAGCACACTTACAGCGGGAGACAGGGATGGAAAACAAACATGTCTTCTCATATCACTGCTGTAACATAGCAGCGAGATGCTGACATGTCAGAAGATTATAATTAGTGTTTTCCTGAGGTGTGACCAAATATATCTACTGCAATAGATATAGCAAGATCTCTACATTTCCACTATCACACAGCATATACTAGCACAGGGAGTAGAGAAATCCTTTTCATACGAGGTGTATAAATGAAAACCTGCAGTGGAATCTCTTCAGAAGCTGCTAATGACAGCCATGGGCAGGTTTCGCATCTCCAGATGCCGAGAAAGGAAAGACGTTGCCAGTGTGTTTCCTTGGAAACTCCTTGAATAACAATTGCTGCTAGCTGTTTGTTGATGTTGCCAACTCTTCCAGTCTGATGCATGCCAGCATGTGCCTGTTTTTCAAGTGTGAGGCGCTGGTGTTGAACATATGCTTGGCAGCACCGCATCTCATTGAAGCCAAAAACACACAGACCCTGCTCTTAGATGTTTGCAGTTAACCTGGAGTCACCAAGACCTGCCCTAAACACATTTCTGACCAATCAAACCTTAGCCACTGTTGTCTCTTTTTCCATCAGTCGGAGTTCTGTTAGTAATCCCATTTATATTCTCCATGGCAGAATGAATTTTAATGATAAACCTTTACAGTCAGATCTACTCAGAACTACAAGGTTGTTAATGAATGATATATGCTTCACTTGAAGCCATTAGTCCTCATTATTTCAACATTGCCATTTCTAGTGAAAACTGCATTACCCATGATTCTGCAGAAGAATCTACACCAATCAGATAGCTGATATAAACAAATTGCTCCAAAAGAACCGCCCACTCAAGTCTCTTTGTGCTCTTGTTAAACGCTTGTGTTTATATTTATATTTACATATTTTGCAAGAAATGTAAAATTACATCTATTTCATATTATTTAAACCAATAGTTTTATCCATCATCATTTGCAATTCTTGTAGTTCTTTCCTTCATTAAAGCCAATAATTGCACAGCCTTGTAACCTTGTAACTTTTTTTTGTTGTTACCTCAAATCAAGGTTTGCTGGTTGGTTTGGTTTAAGCCATTTCTTTCTTTTACATCCCTATGGGAAAAATTCATTTAGAGATTCTGTTTACTGCTTTACAATCACTTTTTTTATAACGAGTCAGCATTTTTAAACAAATCAATTAGGTGAATGTTTCAATGATTTATACATAAGAAATGTCATTTGTTTTGAATGAATCAGTTGAATGAACGTTAAATACATGTATGCAAGAAGGTCCATCCTTAAACCTATCATTAAGTGGGACATAAGCAGATCATTCAAAACCTTACGCATATGAGTTTGATCGAATTAGTGACCAGTTCACCAAATGTAAGACTGAAATTGTTCATATAGGTCAAACAAGAAAAACATTCCTGTAATTATTGTGCCATTTCTATGTGATGTTGTCAGTTAGCAAACGTAACCAAAGGAGGCGGAGCTTAGAGAAGGGTTTTCTGGGAATTCTATGACACATAATAGCTATAAAGTATGCTAAGTTTAGCATGTACTTGTTAATTTATTGAAAGACATTTGGCAAAGAAAACTATTTTGAACAAAGTTGTGTGAAAAACTCCCTTAGTGCCTGGTTCTCAGCCAGCGTGCAACTTCACAAGCTTACAGGAAAAAAATCACAGCCAGGAACAAATTAGCCATAAGTACAGTGCTAAAGCTCACGGCAGAACTGCTGCTAGCACCAACTCAGCCTCAATGAGTCCTTGTGACGTTCCCCATTCAGTGTATTTACCCTCAGTAAGCAAAGGCTGTAGTATGAATGTTGACACTCTGCACCAATTGGTTCTTAAGACACTCGCCACTGCGAGCTAATGTGAAAAGATGCTATGTAGCTCTGCAGAGATGCACAGCTGATTACATGTTGGGAGTCGACCTGTCATTTTGAGTGCCTAGTGCAGGATGTCAAATGCAGACTGAACATTAATACCAATGTTTCCAAAAGCCATGGATGGCATCAAATGCTACACTGCAATTAACTGCTGCTAACATGTAATTCACATAGCACAGCAATAGCACCATCCTAAGAACAACAGACAGGTTGTGGTTAGCTTTGTTTGCTAAGGCAAACAACACTATTACTTAGGCTCTTACTTGGGGTAGTGATTTGAACAAACATCTAATGCCAAGTCTGGTTAAAATTTTGTATGCATCAGGTTTGTGTGTTTAAACAGGTGGATAAAATGTCACAGAGCACTCCGAACACCCTAGCAACCACTTAAAAACACAATAAACCCCATCCAGAACAACTTAGCAACTTGTAGCAATGCACATATAGCAAATTAACAAGAATACCCTAGCATCCACATGGCAACACATTAAAAAACAAGAACAGCTGAGCAATAGCATAGCATTGCGTTAAAAACACTTAAAATGTCTGAAAATTGCATTTTTCTTGCAGCTTTTCGTTGCTTGTGCAGACTACCCTCAGATCATTTGGACATGATGGTATACAAGAGGTTAAAAAAAATGATATAAATACTATACTAAGTTCCTTTTCTCACACATACCACTCGTTTGTGTCTTAGGCCATCAATGTATTGTTATGATGGGGTATGATTTAATTTGGATTTCTCTGTGCATGATTTTTTTCCCTCTCATTGAGAAAGTTCCCTATAAGACTACAACAGTTTGACTCAAAATTGGATCTAATGATGGAAAAAAGACACCTACACCTTAGATGCCCTTGGGGTAAGCTGACAAACTTCAAATTTTTAGTTTTAAAGTGAACCATCCCTTTAATGGTCATCTTTGCTTTCAGGTAAACTGTCTGTTGTTGCTTTCAGTATGGCTATAAGGTCACGTAATATGACATTTAAACTCATATTGGACATGTTAAACTTTGAATAAAGCACATAATAACCTGAGATTATTCACTGTCATATAGTTTGTATGGTGTTGCTCCAGCCGTCGCGGCTAGTTAGGACAAAAACTCTGATTAACATGGAAAAGATACCTTTTCATGGCGTCACGTCATGTGTAGTTCGGACACAGTGTTCGCAGCTGCATATCAACACATTAAAAACCTCCAACAACGCCCTAGCAACCACATTGCAATGCATTTAAGACCATCCTGAATATCCTAGCAACTGCACAGAAACGAGTTGACAGTTAACAACCGCTCAGGACACCTTAGCAACAAGCAACAGAGAACTGTGAAATCTAATCTCTCCATACAGAGGGTTAATTGAATATGCTGAGCAGATGAAGCGTGGCGACGTCTTCAAATAACACTCGTAAGAATATAAGTGTTTCAGTGTAAGAGTAAAGTCAGTCTCCTTCACTTTCTCTCACACTCGGCTGCCTGGCGACGTTGCCTTGGCAACTGCATTGCATCCGTGAAGTCTGTAGAAGTGCAATCCTGCCCCCGAAAAAAGGAAGAAAACACACAAAGACACAAAGTCAAGGAGAAACGCTGTGATGACTTAATTTTCTTCCCTAAATGGGAGTATATCGCTAGTGTTTAAGTTGATGAGCACTGAAAGAATTTCCCCTGACACTCGTCTCACTGATAGATACAAGCCCCGCCCACTCAGACAGAGAGGAACCAATCAGCATCTAGTGTTTTGTTTGTGGAGATCAAGTGAGAAAGCCATTTAAGCTGCTTATATTGGCCATCTGAGCTTTAGCAATCCAGGATCAGGCTGTCTGATGAGGAGAAACACTGAAATTGTTTTGAATTAACTGAAGTGCTTAGAATTAGGGATGGGCGATATGAGCTTAAAAACAAAAGACAGTCATTTCATGTATCCATTACGAGAACGATATCAATAATGATAATTCGGGGAATCTTAGCCATCTACAAAGAGACCAAAAAATCCTGTTTCTTTAAAGAAAAGTATTATATTCTTTCTATTTTTAACCTGGTGTTGTGAACATTACGAAGTAGACTGGAAGCTGAAAGGCAACCTTTGCGCAAAAAAATCTACTTTGCACAGCAAAAGTAATACTAGGATGCTCCAGGAAATCCCTAATATGGACAGAAGTATCCAGTTATTGCTATAGTTGAATAAAACGTAGATAGAGAAGTTTTAACTTAGGAAACTTGAAAGCAATAAACATTTGATTGCGACAATATATGGTTTATCTGTGTTCTTTATGAAATCTTGGGCATCTTTTATAAGAATAAAGTATAGTGCAATGCTAATCACTTAGCCTTTATCACTGTATGTAGGCCTACTATAAAATTAATATGATTTCTGCCTCATTCTGTGTTATAAAACCATGTCTGACGTTATTTCAAACACTCGACTGATGGAGATTAAATATATCAATAAATAATGTCATTGTTGGAAAACAAGTTTGTAGACAGAGTTAAACACATGCAAATCTGTGCTGCTGTAGTACATGTATTCAACACTCTATACTGTGCAGCCCTGACCAAACCAGCTCCTGACTCTAGAAGGAGCTCTAAACTCCTCAATTTCACATCCGCCTTCCTTTATGACGCTCCAAGCAGTCGCACACAAAAATGTCAACAACTAGGTTTTATCATTATTAACGTGGAAAGACTATTTCTTATAGTGGGGAGAATTTTTACTGGTATATTGCAAACGATATCACCCATCCCTACTCAGAAATTTTAAAGGAATAGTTGAGCCAAAAATTTAAATGTACTGTTAAATCACTCATCCATAGGTCAAAGAGCCCTGTGGCTCCTGACAGTATATTATGAAGCGAAACTATTAGTTTGATTCTATGAACTGGTTCGGTTCACTAGCTGCCACATACATTCTAAGTGAGAAAGTGACTTTTGATTGAGTAACTTGTACATCTGTGCTGCTCGAGCCACAAACTGTTTCAGACGATCCAGTCAGATTTAGTGAACTGAAAACTAAAATAATTCACCAAAAATAACCGGGTCAAAAGAATGATTCATTCGCAAACCGAACCATTTGCTCTGGATTACAGGTAGTAATGTTATAAATAATAATAATAATAATAAAATGCTAAGTATCTTGCACATACCGATCAATTCACTTCATAAGACTTCAGTATATTATCAGGAGGCACAGGTATTCATTTTGTATCAGCTGATATGCTTTTTTTAAGCACTGGTTCCCACTGACTTTCATTTTATGAATCACTAAGGACATGGTTTCAGCTAAACCTTTTATTTCTACTGAAGAAAAAAGTCATCTACTTGAGGGTGAGTAAATTAACAGAAAATGTATATTTTGGGTGAAATATATAGTGCAGGATTCATATTAAACCACAAAC
Organism: Enteromius unitaeniatus; assembly: GCA_032359435.1. Lineage (NCBI taxonomy): Eukaryota > Metazoa > Chordata > Actinopteri > Cypriniformes > Cyprinidae > Enteromius > Enteromius unitaeniatus. Next base: position 1,916,889 of record JAUMHI010000037.1, on the reverse strand, counting down.
GGTTGCATAGTGAATACTACCCCAATCTCTATTGGGACTTGATTGTCGGGTGTGTTTGAGATGTTAAATCTTGATTCCTTTAAAAGTTGGTGGCTGCATTATTTCACTCCTGACCTCATTCTCCAGCTCACCATGGGAAAGCTCACACATGTAGTGCATGTAGAAATGAAACACTCCTTCTATTTTTAGCCCAGAGCTGCATTCTCGCCGTGTGCTTCACCACCAGCTGTGCTTCAGGTCGACACGCTGACACGTATCAAAACGCTGCTGGCTGTGTGCACTTCCTCTAGAATCATTGTTTGATTTTACTTCACATCACTCCAGGTAAGAGGCTGGAGACGAGCGTTGTGTGAGAGGCTGAAGAGCGGATCCTATAGCAGCGTGACAGATGGGTTTTAAAACTTGGATTGTATGGCATTTTATTTCCAGAGCTCCAATTCAATGACTGAATAGCGAACACAATGCTGAATCATGACTTGGAAAAGAATATATATATATATATATAAAGGAATGAAAAAAAAGAAAAAAGAGAAATGTTTTTTACATATATATATATATATATATATATGTGCTGTGTGTATGTGTGTATATCTATATATCTGTAATGTTTTATAGATTATTAAATAATTAATATCTCAAAATACATAGAAAAACTGTATAAATTATATATATATATATATATATATATATATATTCAAACTGGATAATCATGTTGTATGGTAAAATTTAAATCTATATTGATGTCTTTGTGAATTCCTTTGACTATATTGACATTTAAGGGAATAAATAGGCTCATTCGTTCAAATTAATTATTTCAATTTATAGTAATTATATAGCAAAACGTGCAAAAAGTTTTGTTGTTCAATTCAACTCGATATCTTGGCAATTCTTACATATTTTCCGAGGTGGCTAATTCGTATGACCTCAATTCAAACGATTTTTACTAAATCGTTCATATTTTACAAGTTGCCAATTGATATGTTTTTGTACGAATAGCTTAAACCTAACCCTGCTCCTGAACCTAACCCTCATTGGGTTTTTAGACTATAGCACAAAATCGAGTTGTACGCATTAGCACAAATTTGGCACCTCGTACGAATTGGTCGTGAGGCTGTTTTGTCCAATTCAGCATCCTGTAACCCAGTTCTTCTCCGATTCCCTCTTCCAGTTAAAAGGAAGCCAGTTCAAACTGTGTCAGAAAAGCCAGAGCTATGCTAATGCGTCTCATACACAAGAAAGCCAGCGCTCCCCGCTGACTGGGGCCGTCCAGGAGCCCTGAAGAATCCTCTCGATGGTCATGCCATGCCTGTCGCAAAAAGATGAAAACAGATGATTATGTGTGGCAGCCTTGCAGGGCCGGAGGCAATGATCTAAGTCAACTTTAATCACAGAGATTAGAGACACCAGGGGTGCGGCCGAACAACACCTAGCAAAGTCTGTCTGCAGGGCTGTATTTGAAGACGACAAACCTCATGTAATATACATGAGTGCATTCTCATTTAGATACGCCACGCCGACGGTGGCCCACGGCTGAGAGTATTAGGATGCTAGTCTGCTGCTTAGGGATGAGAATCGCCGAGAATTAAATGATTCTTGTTCAGATTCCACTCAACAATTCCGCTGCTATGACAACAGAAGGATCAAAAAGCCAAATATTCTATTGAATCAAATCGATAAAAGACTGGTTAATTCATAGTGTTTGAATCTTTTTCGACCAATTCATTCATTTTATTCTAAGTTGTTCATTAAAAGTTCTGACTGATTCATTAAAAGGTTTATGGAGCATTTATGGAGAATTATTTAGACCGATTCAAAAGAAAATTTGTGAATCTTTTTGACCGATTCACTGACAGATCTGTGAATATTTTTGACTGATTCATCTTCATACCAATTCATAAACACATTTGAATCGGACGACACTGGTCGTGGTTAATGTTTGTGTTTGTCAGCAGAAATTAGTTATCAATTTACTGTTTTTGCATCATTTCCCTATATGTATTTCAGACAGCAAGTTCATAATTTAGCCAAAGTGATTTCTATTACTGTGGACTAAATTCAGTAGTGACTTTGAGTATGTCCTTCAGCCCACAGCGGTCCATTTCGACAAATCTTCCTCTAAAGTTTTGTTGTTCTATCGGTTCATTATAAACCTTATCAAATTAATTCCAAGCTCTACACCAGAGGCCTTTTTTCTAATGAAGGTTAAAAGGCTACCACCAATATATAATCATCCGCTTCAATCTAATCTTCTATGTATTATTATGAAGACAGGCCACTTCCTGTCCTGTCATAACACAAATCAACACTGACTGCTAATTCTTGTTGGAAAAACTAACATTCCACACTAATTACTGCAGGAGGAAATGATATGATAGGCTTTCTCAGGCGGCGTGCTGTTAAATTCACGAGCATGCAGCACCTGTCTGGGTGTTTGGCGATGCCGTATGTTCATCCCGTTCTTACGCTGACTCCAAGAGCAAATACCTTGCCCCTCAAGGTGAGAGACCCTCTGCATACCAAATCAGTCCTGCCCCGTCCTGTCAGGATCCATTCGGCGGAGCATCCATCTCCCCCGGCTCGCTCCTCTCTCAAATGAGGGTTAGAAAAGGCATTGTGGGTAATGATATGCCATCATCTCTTTGCTTATGGTGCATGGCATCTAATGGCCCCGGCAAAGCATGCTCATGTACTCATGTGTGCACGTGATGTTCACCAGCCTCAGGTCATTGAGCTGCCAGGTGAGAGGAGAGATGTTTACTGGTTATTATATCAGCATGATAAACGGGGACCAAGCTGCGGACTCATGCTGCATGTTATACCAGATATTCTGGATGGTTTTGAAGGCTGGATGGCTTTTTGTAACTTTTTTTGTCTAATCAAATATGCACTAGAATGGGAGTTTTGACTCATTCCATATCTATCTATCTATCTGTATAATATATCTATGATTGATACATCTGTATTTATTTATTTATTTATTTTATAAATAATATTTTATATTAGTGTATCATTATTTTATTATATTATTAAGGAACTATATTACTTATAACTATTTCATACATAATGAATTTATAATAATAATCTGTCTATATATGATTTGTTAAATGAAATTGCATAATGCATACATAATATGTACATATATTATAATTTTTTTGTAATATAATGTATTGTTGTTGTATTGTATTATATTATCTATTTATTATAATCTAATTTTATGTCTAATTAAATATGCAGTAGAATTATGACTTTTATTTTATTTCTGTGAATTAGTGCAAATGGACAATTTGGGAATAAATATTCTGCTTTTTAATATATTTTATATATTAAATGTATAAATAATTAAATAGAATATATTAAAATGCATACTATTCCCAATAACAGACAGTTGGAAATTCAGACATTAGATCCAAGAAATAGACCTATTTTTCTATATCAGAGAAATGGCCAGCTGAACTTGAAGGCTGACTCTGAGAGGGTCAAAGGTCAGGGGCGATGAAGAGCTCTTCAAAAACACATCTGCATCAAACTCAGGATGAAAACAGACAGTTGTCAATGCCACTTTGTCGTGTCTCATAACACATCTCCGTCTGAGCTCTCTTAATCTGTCTCTTTTGTTTAGCAGAGAGATACTATTGAAAATCCCCGGCGGCGCACAGATAAAGATTATCATTAATCCTGTTTCTCTTAATAAGAATTTCATACAAAGCAGCTGGTGCATATTAAACCGAGAGCGGAGCAATAAAAGGTAATGCACTAATTTTTTCACGTATCACATTAACGTGCAAAAAAATGGGCACTGAGCCTCGAAGACACACTTTGGAAATGTTTTCTTCAAATGCCTCTGCTTTGAAGCGCCACATTTTCTTCATGAAACTTTATTTGTGTACTCCAAAAGAAAGTCCATGTGCAAAGTGTGGCTGTTGAACTTGAAAATGTTGTTGAAAACTGTGGTTTGACCACTTTTAAAGTCCGGTTTGGAGGAATGAGAAGCTCAGTCACACGGATGAGGACACATCTGGAAACGTGATGGTCACTCACACTTCATTCAGTCTGCTTTGAGACTGAGCACCTCTGGAAAACTCATTAAAACAGTTCAAAGCTCTGGTAAAGTCAACATGGAATAGTGTTCCCCACTCCTTTTGCTTTCCTGGTAAGTTTAGATTGCAGAAAAGCAAGGGTCATTAACTATAAAAATTTAATTGCGATTTTTTTTCCCCCTCACAATTCTGAGAACAGAAATGTGAGATAAAAAGTTGCAACTTTTTTTTTATCCTGTTGTGGAAATAAGAAAACTGAATTGTGAGATGTACATGTAATATAAGCACTAAAGTCTAAATTGTTGAATAAACATATTCTGAAAAAAGGGAGAATTGCTAAATTTAAACTCAAAACGGCAGAAAAAATTTGGAAGTGCAATTAAGGCTTTAATATTTTCAGAATTATCAGAATTAGAATTATTAGATGTAATAAACTAAGAAGATAAAACGTCACAATAAACGAAAAATTGAAAACTCAATATGAATGCAATTTTGAGAAGATTCTAAAATATACTTAGAACTCTTTGGGTGAAAAAAGTCAGGATTTGTGAGGTTTAAACTGGAAATTAAGGGAAAAGGTAAGAACCGATTAATGCCAGATTGCATTGTCTTGAGTAGATTAACTATGATGGACTTAAGCTTAAAAAATTTGGTGAACTGATGTCATTTCACTATTAAAATTGTTATGATTTCTGTCAGTGTTCCTCTGTTTAGTCATGTATGGACTCTTAGTTTGGATTGTGTGTCCCCTTGCCCTTATGAAATGAAATGAAAATGAAATGAAATGACGTGACAAGTGGCCAGGTATGGTTTCCCATACTAGGAATTAGTGCTCTGCA